>JAVDPK010001629.1:210023-233680 GCA_034780415.1 Cichlasoma orientale
AAAAAAAAAAAAAAAAAAAAAAAAAAAAAAAAAAGAAAGAAAGAGAAAAAAAACCACACGACTTAATTTCTTCTGTTTTCTTTCTTTCTTTAAAATTTATTTTCACAGGGAACTGAGTGCGCTCAAAACACATTGAGCCAGTCTGAGCCAGTTTGTAACCTCAGAGTATGGAATTATCTCTTAATATGTAGCCGTTAGTGGTCAAGACGTCACACAGAAAGATGGCCAGGAAAAAAAAAAAAAAAAAAAAAAAGACGGTGGGAGGTGAGGAGCAGGGGGGAGGAGCAGCAACTGCATTTTGAGAGCTGAACGAAGAAAATCTCTTCTTTAAGAGCTGGCCCTTTGACAAGAAAAGACTGAGTGCAGAACTTCAAACCACAGGGTGGGGCATACACCGTTCCACCAGCCAAAAGAGGAGGAAGAAGAAAAAAAACAAAAAAAAACAAAACAGCAGGAACATGAGACATTTAGTCAAAGTGAGGCACAGACATCTTAAAATGAGGCTGAATGTGGCAGCCAGGAGAAGTATCACCAGACAGCAGAGACAAACACACGAACGACAATGGAATACAGTGAGAAGATATTGCAGAACATGCTAAAACGCAACACGCTTCACTCTCATATAACAGATTCCTGGGTATTTCAGACGTAATCATTGCTAGAGATGCTGGTGACTGTTTACATGTGGAGCAGAAGCTATTTTTAGGCATGTATCATTCCAGATATGTGATTTAAACGAAATGCAGCAAACACCATCGCCAAATGTGTATACACATTTCCAAAGTTATATAAGCTATAGATGGTTTCAGTTATAGTCTTGGTAAGAACACTGGAATCAACCTAAATCAGAATCAGCAGATCAGACTTAAAAAACAAAAACAACACACACAAACAAAAAGGCTGGATGGATAAAATCCCTGTGCTCACACACTCATTGCATTTCCATATGGCACAGAGGAAGACTGCTGCAAAATGAGACATTCTGCAGTAAACTTAAAAAAAATCCTTTGCTTTTGTTTCCTCTTTTAATGCTATTACTATTCAGGGCTGAAGCTTTTCAATACTTTCTATCTGGGCATTTTAACATGGGAGTCTATGGGGACTGACTCATTTTGGAGCCAGCCTCAAACAGCCAACAGAGGACAGGTACTTCTGCATTAGCTTTGTTTTTCAGGCCAAGATTGGTGCTCGGACGTGGCTTTAGTTTAAGGTTTGCCTGTTCTAGTCCAATGTGGTAAGTGCTCATATAAAACTTCAAAGCCAGTCATTTAAAACATGCAAGTTCCTTTTGCCTCTGAAACCGATCAGACAGCTATAGATTCATGCTTTAACTAAACTTATGTATATAGTACCATGCAAAACTCAACCAACCCTTAATTTCTTTATATACTGCTCAAAAAAATGAAAGTAGGGGCGCCTCGGTGGCTCAGGGGTGGAACAGGCGACCACATTCATATGCCGCTTTGCGGTGCGGGCGGCGCGAGTTTGAGTCCCGGCTTGTCGCCAATTTGCCCCGCGTCTTGCACCATATCTTTCCCCCATTTCCTGTCCCTCTACAGTGCCGATAAAAGCCGCTGTGGCCAAAAATGCAAAAAAAAAAAGAGAAAAAAAAAAAGGAGGTGAAGTGAAGTCAAGTGAAGTGAAGGGGCAACAATGAGACAACCCCCAAATCAGGGATGGTTTATAGGTGGAGGCCACTGACATTTTTCTCCTTCCTCATCTTTACCTCAGCAAATGAGGTTATGTTTTTGGTAGTGCTTGCATGCGTGTCATTCTGTCTGAAAACGATAGCTCAAAAAGTTTTGTAGTGTGTAGAGTGGGTAGGGGGTGTAGAGTGGGTTCATGTTAATAATCCGTTAAAATTTTGATGACATCCATCAAGGTTTTCAAGGTCAACTTAATGATTTATTGGTTGAAAATGATCAAAAAGCCTTAGAAGTTAGAAACTATGATTCTTACAAGTGTGGTGTGTATTGTCAACATATAGAAAGTACCATATAACAGTTTAAAATGTCACGTCTGATCTCTGACCTCTCCTTCAAGGTCAGCAGATTGAGCTCAAGGTCAAAGTGATAATAATGCTATGTAGAGCTATTTAAACTATTTTTCTTTCTGCCGTTGTTTATAATGACCTCTTCTTTAATGTCAAATAAGGTCAAACTTTGATAAAATATCTTATCTTTAAAACTATGCTTAAAATGGCCTTAAAATTCGCCTCATGTGGCGAGAATATGCAAGCAGTTCCTGGAGGATGAGGAAATTGATACCATTGACTGGTCCCCAACAGAACAACTCAGAGATGATGTTTCGGTCCATCCAACGACGCAAGGTTGCACCTCGGACTGACCAGGAGCTCAGGGATGCCCTGGTCCAGATCTGGAGGAGATCCCCCAGGACACCATCCATCATCTCATTAGGAGAATGCCATTTTTTGCTTCCAAGCAGCCTGACTTGTAATTTTTAAAGTGGTCTTGAGCAATAGTTCTTCTGGCTTTCTGAAGATCTTTCAAAGTTTTTTTTTGAAAATGGGCAAGTACAAAGACTGGATTGAAAATGAGTTAAAAAAAAAATAAAAAATCAGCCAAAGAAAAAAAGTCCAGAGAAATGGAGGGTGATTTTTTTTTGTTTGTTAAGCCACTTAACACTGACTATGCATCATTCAAGAATAAAAAAGGAACCTAAGTCAAGGGGGGAACCAGTGTTTTGTTCACATAACAGACAACTTGGCAAAGAACCAATTTTAAATTGTGTCTTCAGGCACTTTGTTATCAGCAGCCCATTGCAAAAACAATTTGTTCCTATTTCTTTTGTCAAATCTGTGAAAAATATCAAAGATAACACAGTTTGACAGGCATAAAGTAGGATTTTTGCACCAACAAGGTGATTCTGAAAGAACTATTAGCTGAAGACGTGGCATATCTTGTCAAGGTGTGGAGTGTGTCATTAAAAAAAAAAAATCTGACGAAAAGTGGAGGTCAGAAGAAGTGTCGGGCCTAAAAAACTACCTACAGCAGATGAACAGAATCTGAAAGTCATCTTCTTAAGAAACAAGAAAAAAAGACCTGACACAGGCCCTGAGAGATGCAACTGCCTCTTCAGTTTATCCATCTACTATTTGCCAAGCTTTATCAAAATATTCTCATCTCAGTGGAAAAGTGGCTGTCAAGAAGCCATTTTTAAGGAACAGAAACAGTGAGAAAAGGCTGAGGTATGCCAAATTACACAGGGGCTGGATTGAAAATGTCTTACAGTGATTAATCCAGATTTGAAAATTTTGGTTCAAATCTTCATCAATATGTACAGAAGAGGACATCAGAGAGGTCCAGCAGTGTCTCTCTACACCCATCTGTAAAGCGTGATGGAGGCTCTGTCATTGTTTGGGGCTACATTTCAGCCAGTGGTGTCAAAACTGATTGAATCCACCATCTGTACCACATCTGATTAGCAGCAACTTCATTTTTCAGCAATGATCCCAAACACACTGTCAATGCAGTAATAGCATACCTGCACTGAAAAACACACATAATGGAACACCGTCAGTCATGGATTGGCCTCCAAAAGGCACTTAGAACAAAAGAGAGCCAACAACCAAAGAAAAGCTTTGGAATGTCCTCCAAGAAGTCTGGGGAACTATTCCTGAAGACTAATTAAAGAAATTACAAGAAAGATTGCCTAAGAGAGTTCAGGCTGTGTTAAAGAATTGTATAAACTCTGTTTTTGCCTTATATACACTATATACTCTTTGCACATTTCAATAAATCACTGCACGACTTCCAATTTTTGTAAAATATAAAGAAATAAGGGGTGACTCAAGACTTCTGCACAGTACTCTAGATCCAAGTTTCAGCTGGTCTGGTTCATTGCGGCTGGTGCTAATATAATCTCAGAGTTTCCTCTATGACTACCACCCCACCCCAACCGTTAAGGCAACTTCAGTGCATTAGTACACTTGGACACCGACACACACACACACAAACTTTCACTGACAACATCAGACTTTTGAAACGCTGGGCTTTAGAATATATGACAGATGTAGAGGAAGAGAATGGCTGGCTGGATGTACCAACCAAACCCAAAAGCCTTGAGCCTAATTTCTATGGTCACTGAGACATAAAAACTGGGTGTATATAATCACCAATCGCATTTGATTTAATTTGTCTCAAAACAAAATTTTCCAGCTAGAGGTTTTATTTCCAGGTTCCTACTTATACTACTTGGTTTGGTTATTCTAAAAAGAAAGGAGGGGGGAGACACTCAAATACTAATCAATACTAAAAATGAATATCTGATTAGATGCTCATTTGCAACTTTATTGATAAAAACAGTATCTTTGCCTCCTCCAGCTGTCACAATGACATTATGGTGTCATTGTGACAGTAAAACAGGAATCAGCCAGCTCAGGCTAAATAAATACTGCACATTAGTCAATCAGTTTAAATATATTTTTCCCCATGGCAGCCAAATGTAGTTTATCAAGTTACATATTTTTGAACAATGTCAGTCACAATGTCAGCCCCCCCCCCATGAATTTTTAAGTATTTTTCAAGTACTGTTAAACAGAACCATGAATTTTTAAACAACTTTTCTAGACATCCTAATTATTTCACAAAAAATAAAAAGTACCAGGGTCAGCCCCCTAATGCTAATAATCAATTGTGTACCCTTTTTGCTGGATAACAGTCTGCAGTCATTTTTTGTGGTTTTCAACAAATCTCACATCTGCTGAACAATCCCAGCCCATTCTTCTTTGGCAGATTTTTCAAGCTCCCCTAGATTTGATGGTCTTCTGGTATGGACCATTTGGTCTTGAGTTCACCCCACAGATTTTCAAGTGAGGGCTTTGTGCAAGCAGTCGATTATGTTTACTTTGGTTTTCTGGAGGTAGTTCTTCACCAGGAGGGGTTGTTGTCATATTGGAAGAAAGTGCCGACCCAGACCCAGTTTTGCTGCTGACTGCTTGAGGTTTTCTTTTAAAAATCTTCACATATCCTCCTTTCTTTATGATTCTTTCCACCTTGGTGAGATTCCCAGTTCCAGACACACTGAAACATACCCAAAGCACAACACTCCCACCACTGTGTTTCACTGTGGGGATGGTGTTCCCACTTATTTCTTTTGTTTTTGGTATGATGCTTTCTGAAGTTTTTAATATTGGGTGTAAATTGGAAGATAATCCTCAGTTTTAATTTGAATTTATAAGCTTTAAGCATTACAAAATAAAAGCATGGAACTCATGGATCTTTGTTGTTTCATCCTGGATAGTAGTTCTGACACTCACTAGTCCTCGGCCTCCTTCCATCTGCTTAGCGTACAGTCTCAGGGTGCTGGACTTGCATGGTAAGGAGCTTTCTTGTCTTGATGTCATTGGCTTCCATCTCCTCCTTTGGCCAGCTTATTATCCCAGCAGGGTATCTGATGACCGGCAGGGCGTAGGTGTTAATTACCCAGATCTTGTTTTCCCCCATCCCACTGACTCCTCAGGACCTGCCTTATTCTCTGCGGGTTTTTGGGGGTTGCAGCTTTCCTAGTGGCCTCTTCATGGTTCCCATTTGCCTGTGGGATTCTAAGGTACTTGTAGCTGTCCTCACTGTCTACAATGTTACCTTCTGGTAGTGCAATCCCCCCAGTTCTGACTATCTTGCCTCTCTTTGTTACCATCTGACTACACTTCTCCAGTCCGAATGACCTTCCAGTGTCACTGCTGTAGATCCCAGTGGTGTGGATTTAGAAAACTTTAGAAATGGCTTTGTAACCCTTTCCAAACAGATTCTCATCTGTTTCTTTAGTTGCTTTAGATCGTGGCATGATGTGCTGCTTTACTTTGTCAGACAGATTCTTTTTAAGTGATTTCTTGATTCAACAGGTCTGGCACTGATCAGGTCTAGTGAAAATGAATTCAGCTTGTGATTAACCACATCACATCAGTATTTTGTATTTACTCCGGTTATCTTTATCTGGTTCATTTTCATCACAAGAAATTAAATCATTGAAAAAGAAATCAAATGACAAATCAAAAGGGTGTAGGTTGAAGATACAGCTTATTTAACATCTAGCCCTGATACAAAATAAAAACACATAAGGAAAATAAAAATCAACACTATCTTTAATCTGTGTAATCTGCTATTTAAATAAAGAATCCTGACAAAAGAAAGAAAAGGTAGACCATTCATGTCAAATCCAGCTATAGATAAACTCTTTCTACCTAAAGCATCATCATTTTTTTTAAACCGTTTCAGTGTGCTGCACATTTTAATTTTGTCAGGACACAGTTCTAAAGTTCAACCCCCACAACAACCTTGGGTTTCTCAAAATTATCATTTTTTCTTAATTTGCCCGTATTATCCCTTTCTTATTTGCCATCCAGTATTAAAATGTATTTGATAACCTGAAAAATTTAAGTGTGACAAATATACAAAAAACTAAAACCAGAAACAGGGGCAAATACTTTTTAACAGCACCATACATAGCGCTTTTTACTCTAATTGAGCACCAGACACGCTTTTTTACTACAAGTCTCATTCACCCAATTCCACACACAGTGCTTTTGTTCTACATGTAAGTGCTAAATCTAACATTCACGCAAACACTCACACTCCGACGCAACTCAGGATTCAGTAACTCGCCCAACTGGACCCTGACCGATATATCGGCAGGGCTGATATTAGCTATTTCCTGATTTATCAGTACCAGCATTTATAACCACAGATTAAATGAAAATTTAAAACGAAAAGAAGCGCCATGAGAAACACCCATTATGAATGTAGCTACTGCAAAGTTTGTGCTTGTTTGGAACACCACAAACACAACAAACGGCTGATCCCTGTAAAGTTGGATGGAGCTTAAGTGAGTACACCGTACTGTCATATTATAAAAGATTCATAAATAAACATTCATAACAAACAGGGAAATCTGTTTATATTTTGTCTATCTGAAAGAAAAAAACAAGCCGATATATTAGACTTTTTAAATCACAAATCTCAGCACAGGTCTTTATAGTCCTATATCAGTCGTGCTCTAGTTTCAACATGCAGACTGGAGGAGCTGGAGATCGAGCCACTGACATTATGATTAGCAGACAACCCACTCTACCTCCTGAGCCACAGCCACTAAATTACAACATTCCCAAGCTTTTTCCCTTGAAACTTAAGGTGCCAACCCCTTCCTCTTAGTATAACGTCAACCTAATCCTCACTATAACCCGAAAACCACGTCTCAACCTTCAAAAAGGCTTCTGTAAGACTGTGAAAAAGTGAGCACTGAAAAATCAAAAAAAAAATTGTATTTCTCACACTTAATCTCAAACAACGTAGCTGGACAAGCACATGGTAAAACAGTAAAGAACTAGAACAACCACCAAGAGACTCACACTGAACTGAAATGGGGGGGGGGGGGGGTATTAACTAGATATTTCATTTGTTGTGTTCTTCTTTTTTCCCCCTCTTTCACTTCAGTAACTCACTCACATTGTTACAAACTGGAATCTGCCATTCTGCACAATCAGGTTTTAAATTTGTACAATCTGGGTATGATCGTCTTAATTTTTTAAATGTATCCACGTAAGGGCATCTATCGATTGCAGTTACAGGAACAGCTCTTCCATTTCTGTTAAGGTGCCAACCCCTTCCTCTTAGTATACTTTTTGGACTCTTCATACTACTCAATACCACTAGCCTGATTGGATCTAAACATACCTACAACTGTCTAGTTCCCTCTGAGAATAATAATATTCTGAAAGATTAGGATTTTTTTTTTAATAAAATGATGCTATAAACATCTTGCCTAACCAAACGATAGCTTAAAATCTACAATTTGTACACCACCAACACGTTTTGAATCGTTTTCCCCCACTCAGCGACACACCCGTCAAGGAGCAAACTCTGGTTAGTGGTGACTCTGCTTAAAGACACGTATGCTAGACACACCAGCAACCATTGTTGATTGTCTTCCAGGGGTCAGAGCAGGCAATAGAATTCACATCGGCAGTAATGACACCTGATTATGCCGATCGGAGGTCACTAAAGTTAATATTGAATTGGTGAGTAACTTTGCCAAAACAATGCCGGACTCTGTAGTTTTCTCTGGTCCCCTACCCATTTGGACCAGGAGCGACATGTTTAGCCACATGTTCTCCTTGAATTGCTGGCTGGCTGAGTGGTGTCCAAAAAAAACGATGTAGGCTTTACAGATAATTGGGAAAACCTGGTCTTGTTAGGAGACATGGCATCCATCCCACTTTGGATGGAGCAGCTCTCATTTCTAGAAATATGGCCAAATTTATTAACACCCCCCTAAATGTGACTGTCAAGAGTTGAGACCAGGAAGCAGAGTTGCAGTCTTACATGCCTCTCTGCAGCTTCTCTCCTGTCATCCACCCAAAACCCCATCCCCATAGAGACTGTCTGCTCCCAAAAAAAACAAAAATCAGCAAAAAGCAATTTGAGCATAAAAATTCACAAAGAACAATATAACATCCTCAATTGCATCAAACAGTATCAGTTAAATGTGGATTATTAAACATTAGGTCTCTCTAAATCCCTGTTAGTAAATGATAGTATGTTAGTTTGACTGAATCAACACCCCTGCGTCACACTAACTATCAGAATCCTCGAAGCACAGGCTGAGGAGAAGGAGTACCAGCAATCTTCCATTCCAGCTTACAGTATTAATCAACCAAAGACGCAGACAGAGTTTTAAGTCATTTGAAAGCCTGACTCTTAGCCTTGTACACCCTAATTGGAAAAATCAACAAGACCCACCACCGATGGAGATATCTTCTCACAATAAATGAAAATATAAAATAAATGTATAAGGATAACATTACAGTCATCTTTCATAACAGAAAACCATTCAGCAGGTATCTTATAACCTCCTGCAAAACTATTTTGCCCTAATTTGGAGGACTTGCCCTAATCTTTTATCAAAATACTTTTAGTCGCTTCTGGGATAGTAAAGATATAATACACATTGTACTGTACTATTTATGGTCATGAGTCATCCCTGATCAACATGTTAATGTTCAGCCAATCAGAAGTTGACATCACTTTTTCTATTTCACTGAATAATGGTCAAGTAGGTATAGCCAATCACACAGCACAATATGATCACTTTAGGCTAAGCCAATCAGGCATGAGAAGGAGGCTGCATATTATTAGCATATATTATGATAGCATTAGCAGCCTGAAATCCCCCTGGGTATTAGACGACCCTTGCTAGTGCTAATTGCTCATTTGCTAATTGTAGTGATAGCGATCAGTTCCGATAGCAAACTGGTGAAACTCTCAGCACGGCACAGCACCGGGTGATCTGCTGGATGGAACTCTGGACTCTGGATACTGCAGCTCCTCTGAAAAAAAAAAAGACTCGAACCAGAAGTGCTTGACTCGCTGGTCTAACTCACAAATGAGCACCTTAAAGCAGATAACCGGTAAGCTGCAGAAGGAATGGTGTCTCACTCATTCATAAGATCTTCATTTAGCCAGGAAAAATAGTTTGTTGTGCTACTAAAAAAAAGCCCTCCATAAAGCCAGGACATCTTACTAATGATCACTGATTGAAGAAAATAAGAACAACCTCGGGTTTCTTTTCAGCAAAGAGTCAGAGCTCTGCTGAGCCGAGTATTTCTGTAACTTTAACTAGTAACGACTTCATTAATTTCTTCACAAATAAAATTTTAACCATTAGAGGAAAAAAGTATTCATAACCATCTCACAGACGTGTCATTACATACAGATACTTTCAATACTACAGATATTTATTTAGACTCTCTCACAGATTGATTTTTCTGAGTTAACTTCAATAGTTGCTTTCTCCAAATAATCAATGTGTCTATTAGACCCTATTCCTACAAGACTGCTTAAAAATGTCCTAATATTAATTAATGCTTTTTAAATATGATCAATCTATTTCTATTAATGGGTTACGTACTGCAGGTCTTTAAGGCAGCAGTAATTAAATCATTACTTAAAAAGCAATCACTTCATCCAGCTGTCTTGGCTATTTAGAGACCAATCTCTAACCTTCCTTTTATCTCGAAAGAGCAGCTGTAAACCAGCTAACTGGTCATCTGCAAAGGAATGGTTTATTTGAAGAATTTCAGTCATGTTTCAGAATTTATCACAATTTTTTTTACAAATGATCTACTTATGGCCTCTGACAGTGGACTCATCTCTGTGCTTGTCCTGCTAGACCTCATTGTGCAGCATTTGATGCTGCTGATAATGTTTTATTACAGAGATTAAAGCAGGTATTGCACTGCAGTGGTTTGAATCATATCTAATACATTCCAATTTGTTATATTTGTACAGTGTATCTTTTGTCCCATCTTCCTCTGCTCACCCTCAACTGGTTCGGAAGATGGCTGCCCCGCCCTAAGCCTGTTTCTTCCTGTTAAAAAGGAGTTTTTCCTTCCCACTGTCGCTAAGTGATTGCTCATAGGGGGTTGTCTGATTGTTGGGGTTTTTCCTCTCTATATATTGTATAGCCTTTACCTTACGATTTAAAGCGCCTTGAGGTGACTTCTTGTAATTTGATGCTATTTAAATAAAAACTGAATTGATCAAATTGAATGTTTGGCCATATGTTCTGCACACTTGGCTAAAGAGAGAAGTACATCTAGTAATGAGTTGGATCAGGTGGCAGGGGAGCCCAAACGTATATTGAGGGTACGCTGGGAATGTCTAGCAGAGGCCCGTGAGATCTTTAATTCCCACTTCTGGCAGAACTTCAACAGCGTCTCAAGGGACGCTGGGGGACACTGAGTCCGCACTGACCATGTTTCATACCTTCATTGTTGAGGCTGCCGCGCAGAGCTGCGGCCGCAAGGTAGTTGGTGCTTGTTGTGGCAGCAATCCCCTAACCAGATGGTGGACACTGGAGGTGAAGGGAGCCATCAAATTGAAGGAGGACTCCTCTCGGGCTTAGTTAGCTTGTGCGTCTCCAGATGCAGCTGGCAGGTACCAGCAGGCCAAATGGAGTGTGGCTCTGGCAGTAGCTGAAGCAAAAACTCAGGTGTGGGAGGAGTTTGGTTAGGCCAGTGGTTCTCAAGCTTTTTCCGTCATGCCCCACTTCGCCGGATGAAATGTTTTCACACCCCACGCAAAGCAGGGTCCGGTCGGTGGGGGGTAGGGGCGCAACAAAGCAGTGGTACAACAGTTCTGTACATACAGCAGATGGTGTCGGTGGACAGTTTCGCAAATCGCTGTGGTAACGTAGCTTTCCGTGTTCCACCCACCACAGTTTGAGAAACACTGGGTTAGGCCATTGGTTAGACCATTGAGGTTGTTTGGGCATCTGACTCGAATACCTTCTAGGTGAAGTAATTTGCTATTAATACATTTTTTAAAAGATTAACATTTTTGAGATAAGTTGTGTCCCTGAATTCCCTGTCCCCCCCAGGTACTCTTACAGAAACCCTTCTGAATAAATCCCCTCACTTTTCCTCTAGTTACAGTAGTTTATAAGTAGTAGGTTACAAGTAGCTTTCCTCTAGATACAACTTACTTACGATAAGTCATATTTTTTTGGGATGAAACTCACATGAACCGGAGTAAATATCCCTCATTTCTTCCATGTTTCAGAATGGTTCCCTAATGTGGAAAAGCATAACATGTCACCAATGTTAAGCTTATTTACAGTATAACCGGATATTTTTTGTAATTTTGATTATATGGTTGATAAACATATTAAAAATCCTGTTTTTGGTCTTCATGTGCTAGCCTGTTATACATCAGGAGTAATAATGGCTGACTTGAGGATAAAGCATTGTCCCTGTTACTGTGCGAAGCAGTAACAGGGTAGACACACAGTAACAGGGTGGGCAGTAACAGGCAGGTTGGTTTCTTTCTTATTTTGGTATTTAAACCCAAAAAAATATCAGGCAGTGAGACTGTCCATGTAAAAGAAGACTAAAAAGACTATTAAAAATGTTTAAATTATAATGATATTGAATTTAAAAAATAAAATACACTGGTGTGATTTTTTTATATTATACTTCATAAAAAAAGATAATTTATCTAAAACCAAATCAGAATGAATAAATAACAATAGTTTTAAAGCTGCTGAGTTCATTCAAATAAGCAAGCATTTCGTCAGGAAATAACACTGACATGATACTTTTATTATGAAGTAAAAAAGTAATAATAGTGAAAAGGACATGCTCTCAAATATAGATGTAAATAGCAATAGTAAATAAAGAGATGAGAATGTCTATAAAGGGGGAGAAATTTGGACTGCATCACATGTGGAGAATTTGAACAAAATTGTTATCTGAGCTGGACTGCTATTTTTCTAATAGTTTAACAAGCCCTCTTTCAGTAGAAAAAATAAAATCATGAAAAATTTAACTTTTTTTTTTTAATCCAACCATACCACCTTCAAATGGCACTGAATAACAGGAATGACCTAGTTGCAGCTAAACTACTGGAAGACATGCGGCAACACCAACTTCATTTAATAGGGCAGATTAATAATTATTTGTGTTCTGAACAGGGATGTTGCTCAGAAAGATTTAAAATCTCAAAATCTATGGAAAAAAGCATGAAAGCTGACAATAAGCAATAGTGTGCAAAAGTCTTGAGAAGCTCCTTAATTGATATTTTATATATATCTTAACATGGTATAAAGACTGGACTGAATATGAGTGAAAAAGCAAACTAGTTCTCAAGACGACGTAGTCAAAGAACTACCAGAAATTCTGATTCCTTGGAAGCAAAAGAAATGAGGAGTGGCTCAAGGGTTTTGTATAGTACAGTATGTGACAAACCAAAAAAATAAATAAAAAAAATCACCCACTGTCACACCTCCACACTGCCTAGCAGAAAGTTTATGCTGTTGTCATCCTTGTGCACAGCAATACGTGCCAAAAAATGACATCACAACTGTTCCAGTGTGATGCACTTTGGTTTTGTTTCAGCTGGTCATGTACCAGTCTCAATGTAGCAAGCACAGTCGTTACAGATCAGCTGGAGGCACGGGTCTGCGAGCAGGTCTTTCTCTACAGGCGTGTCTATGATGGATCCATGTGGGAACATGGGGATTCCCAGATCGTACAGAGAGACTACTGCAACAGTTTTGCAGGAAAACCTCTTGCTCTTACGTTTGTGACCGATTCCCTAATCATAAGTCATTCCCTCTGAAGAACACACACAAGCCCTATTCCAGGTCTATCAAGTATACTGGCTATATGGACAACCATGTCCATAGTTAATCCATCAAAAATTAACACCTTTCTCTGTCTGGGAAGAGGCGTTTTTCTCTTCTTTGTATAATAGCCATAACTGATTAAAATTAAATTAAAAAATTAACAAGCAAAAGAATAATACGAGAAAAAAAAATACCAGACTTTTCTCTGAAATTAAAGTCACAAATATTCAAGAACAAACTGAAAAATTCAGCGCGTTTTGTCGAGAAATCACATTCCTTCAATTCAGAAGGTTGATCAGCCTCATCACGGCACAGATGCCACTGGTAAAGATGGAATGCCACATGCATGTGTTACTGAGGCCATACAAAAGTTCAGAAACATGGCTGCATCTGATACACAAACGCTGCTAGTCAGGATATTTTTTTGAACAGGAACAATTCACCGCAATGTCTCTTCATAGACCAGATTCTTATGATGATATCTCGATCTGATACTGGTCATTACTGTGGCCTGTTATTAAACTGATACCAGTTCCAGACTCATCGGTACCAAAGTATTGTTGAATGCCTGGACAAACTGTGCTGCTATTGTTATTTACGCAATGTTAATTCATTCCTATATCGCTGATGTTTCCTTCTTTCCATCTGAAACAAAACAGCATGTTTGCTTTAAAGCTGCTGTGCTTCAGCGCAGCCTTCTGACTCTAATGCTGATGGTATTTGCCAAACTTAAAATGATACTGTCTTGATCTCGAATCAAGGTGACGCTCGCTGATAGTTTTCCAAGTCAGTAGTTATTTACCTGGGACAAACCAAGTCTGGCTGATTGGGATTTCTAAATTCTTCAAATGGTCCGATCGGCTTAAAAAGGCAGCACCTGCAGCTTTGTCAGTGGACAGCAGACACCTAACAGCAAAGTGACTCTCAATTGTTAAGGGGAAGGAAAATGAGCCTGGGAAAAGCCAAATTTCATTGACTTGAGTTGGTTTAGGTAATATATGCTAAGTAGTAAATCGCCAAACATAACAACTGCTAAATGCTATATAATTTCTACTTAGCTGTGCTTAAAACAAGCAATAATTATTTGCTTGTGGCTGTTATATAGTCTCAGCTTTAGGGAAATTAATACACTTCTCCAGCATTTTAATAACATCACACTAATCTGATGAAGCCAATCCACCTTTGCAAATCAGTCGATCGCATTCCTTGACCTTTTTTTTTTTCCCCCTAAATTTTTATCTTGTAAATTAGTGACTTGATAGTCCAATATTATTGAAGGCTTCAGTTTTCAGAATGCATGGCTGTTGTCAGACGTGCGTCACTTCAGAATCATTTGGTTTTTTTATGCAGTGCCATCTAAGGTCACAAAAATTGTGGCCTATCAGTATTGATTTTTGAGCCTGTCTTTTGTGTAGAGATATTTCGCCAGAGCCTCTGAATTTTTTCGTAACAAGCAGATATTGAAAATTTTTATTCTCAAAGAGCTGAGCTATTTAGCCATGCAGCGGCTTAAATAGAGTGGTAAAATCCTATCCAAAGACGTGGCGCTTCCCTGGGATGCTCTTTTTCTAACCAATCATTACTGACCAGTTTCAAATGAATGTATTAGTTACTGGATGTTTAACCAGGTGGTTTTTAAGCACCGCTGTTCCATCTATTGCTTTTAACCCCTTTCCCAGCTTTTATTGCATGGCAGACATCAAATTCAAAATGTGCAAAATTTCTTAGTTTGAATATTTTTAATGCCTTCTTTGTTCCATTTTCAGTTTATTGAGACTATAAATGACTTACAAACATTACATTGTTTTTATTTACATTTGCCAAAGTGTCAACTCTTTATAAAACCCAAGGCTGTACACTACAGCACTCTGTGGGACCTGTAAAAGGCTGTCAAAACAGCATGGTACTTTTCATCTGTATGCTGCTGTAGCTGCTAGGAGCTTCTGGAAAAAGGAAGAGTAAAAATGCCATAACTGAGAATATACTACAGTTCATTCACACTCTTCAACAGCAGGGACCTTTCATTCATACAGCCCCACTATCACCATGTGAGTGGAGGGCTGAGTGTTTTGAGGTCTGGCAACGTTTATCTAAGAAGGCTGGGGGGGTTTGCTTTTATTCCACAAATGAAAATTTGTCATTAAGATGAGAAAAGTGACAAAACAATGAAAGCCCCTGCAGTCAACCTTTCACTCCGACAGGTTTTCTGTGACGAAAAGCTTAGTTGTATGATCAAACCTTTCCTTATGCAAAGCTCTTTTAAATATAAAACATTAATAATATCTAAGATGGAAGTTAAAATGGCCAGTTCCTGTGAATCTCTTGTAATGGAGGAAGGTACAAATATAAATTTTCATTTCACCTCACTTTAGCACCCTCAAACTCAAAGACACTATTCTGTATTATACTATACAATTCAACTGAAAGAAGTCATGTAAATATCAGCATGTGACTGATTGAAATCCTGAGCAGCAGCAGCAGAGGAGGCACCAAATCTGCTCAACAGAGACGAAATGAGCTTGTGTACACCACAGAATAATAGCAGCACACATTAAATATTGATTCCAGTTTGGTCTCTAACGTCATCTAGAAATCCACCTCCGCTAATCCGCCGATCAGGAAACAATCAACCGTCTGGCCTGAGTAAAGCCTTGCCCTTACAGTAAAATGTTGGTTATGCTGACAGGCGCCAGGCAGCCATTTAGGTGCATATGGAGCCAGTTGAGTCTATGTAAATGGCTGATGCATTTCGAATTTTTCTTCCTAATTGCTGAGAGCCATCAGCACCCCCGGCCTCCTCCTAGCGCGTTTTAATCCGCCACTTTACACGGCCTTGCTGCAATAAAACAAGACCTCGTCTCATTCCAGTGCTCTCTGAAGAAGCATTTACTAGTACCTGAAGGACCGTGTCTTTTTATCGAGTCTGAGTTAACCCCTAGAGACTCTGGATGAAACAATGAAACGGATTGGAGGCATTCCGAACAACCTTTCCATCAGAATGTAATTGCATATCCGTTAATAGCTCGACTCTTATCAAAACACAAAAAGCCGCGTACGATAAAAAAAAAAATCCATAAGTGTTTCTGTTGAGACTGCAGGCCTTTAAATGTAAAGTAACAGTTGGAAGCGGCAGTGCTGGTCGCCAACATGTCAGCCAGCATCAATAAATAGCGACGCAAAGGCGCTCTATTGTCTGACAGCGTATCAGCTTATCCGCTAGCAGGAAAACGACACAATAACCATCCTGCCGCAACGTGAAACCAACAATTGCCGTTTCAAAACATCTCTGACCAGAGACAGGCCCTGTATACATCCTCGGACTCACCTGTGTCTCCTTTCGCCTCAGTGTGTAGCGTCTCCGGGTTCACGGTCCGGTCCTGACGCGTTGCAACAGCCCCTCACCACCAGTCCCCGGCACCGGCAGGCAGCACTGAGCTGCTGATTGGGCCTCCTCAGACACTCACCCTCTCGGTGCAGCCAGACGGACCGCTAATTGGTCAGACACTCGCTCCGTGAAGTCCAGACACTACGCTGAATGGCTGTTCGTTTTCACAGAAGACCCAGACAGACAGCTGATTGGTCGTTCATTTCCGCGGCGGCGACAGAGTGAGACTTGATTGGATAGTAGTAGTGTTGTTGTCTGTGTCTAGATGGAGAGCCATGTTACCTCAAACGAGGCTAAAAAAAAAAACAATGTGTTTGGTTGTATTCACTTAACTAAACCGGATCATTCATAGTGTTCCAAATTATTTTTTTTCCGCCACGATATAAAGACTCTCTTCGGATTAGCAAACACGCCTGCCACATTTTACGCGGAGAATTTTAATGATTTTTTTTTTTTTGTTGCACCGGTTTTCTAACGGGCTTTCTGTGCACACGTGCATGACAAAGACCCAAGGCAGGGTAAATGTAGCTGTGACAGCACTGCGGTTGGATAATAGGAAACGTCATTACGTCTATCAAAACTAATGCACTGCAAAGCAGCTTTCTGTAGGTAACTGTCTGCTCTGTATGCGCAATCCAATTCTTTCTTTCTTACTTTCATTTCTTATTGTGACAAAACAAACAAAAATCAGAAAGTTGCATTGTTGGGATTCAAAAACAACAGACAAACAATTGATCAGCAACAATCAGCTGCGGGTTTCACCTTAGGTATAATCAAAATGCAAGTAAATGCTTTATCCTACATTTCCCTTAGTTCTTCAACAGTTTGATCAACAGCCTACCTTTAATGAGTCAGATCATGTTATCAGTGTTGTGTATCAATTCACTTCACTTATGATTCAAAACCAACGAAAAGATGTCATGAGACAACAAGCAAAAATTAACTTGGGCGATTGCCATGTTAGCACTGATAAAGTCTTGCAGACTGCACGTTGGTGTATTAGCCGACACTCTTTACCATCTACTGAACACATTTTTCTTTCATTCTGAGTTTGTGATGAGTGTGTTAACCTATGGGATATTTTTAGCAGTCTAAAGACACTATGGATCCTCAAGTCACGTTGACCCTGATAGCTGAAAACATTAAATTATAACACACAAGAAGCCCTTCGAGACACACAAACTTCCACTAAGCCAGCTCACTCTGTGGGCAGTATTTCCTTTTAAGGGAATAGTGTTGTATTTTTTATATATATTCATTTTGTTTTCTTTGTTCTTTTGAAATGCACTTTAAGAGGTTTTTAGTGCAGCAAAAATCAGATAAGGGCAGCATGAGTTACTTTGATTACACAAACATTATTTTGGAGTAGGTAATGGATATTGAGTATTGATTATAAATAACTGGACACAAATAACTTGAGCTTAATACATAATATTACACTATAGTATATTTCTAACTAACTAGGCAGCTCATTCTTTTTCTCTCTTCTTTTTCTTTTTCTCTATAACACAGCAGATATTAAAATGTAAAAGGACAAATGTGACATATCTTATACAAACTGTATGATATTTAGAAGCCTCATATACCAGCATCATTTCCTAAATGTTGCCAATACAAAGACGGGAGATTTTCAAACATAATTTTAGAGACAAAATACATTTTATAAAAGCTTGACTTTATTTGACCTTGAAAAAGAGGTCAGAGGTCCAAAGTAGCGTAATATTTAGTATCCCCATATATCATTCCCTGTATGTGTATATGTTATCAATACAAACAATGGCAGTAAGAATCATAGTTTTAAATAGTTCTATATAGATTATTATTACTTTGACCTTCAGATCAATCTACTGACCTTGAAGGAGAGGTCAGAGATCAAAAGTGATATGATATTTGAGATCTTTATATGGTACTTTATATATGTTAACAATTCACACCACACTTGTAAGAATCATAGTTTCTAAGTTATAAGACTTTTTGACAATTTTCAACCAATAAATCATTAAGTTGACCTTTAAGACCTTGGTGCATGTGAGCCACTGCAGTCTACACCCCCACAAAGGTTTTCTTTTAATCCGAATTCATTCAAAACTTTTTGAGCTATCTTGTTTACAGACTGAATGACACACACACAAACACTACCAAAAACATATCCTCCTTGGCGAGGTAATTACTCCACTGTCCTGTAAGGTCCTTTCAATTGGATTTCTTCAATCCACTCTACAGTACACGAGTCCTAAAAACATGATCATGTGCACTGGTGATCAAGTCAGTGCAGTCGACTCCATTGTAAAAACCACATGCAGACTGAGGCTCACAGAACAGTGTAAGAGTTTTATTTAAGACTAAATAACAAAATCAGTTTTGCAGCACCTGAACACATCTGCTGGAAACGCCAGTCACACAAGCACCTGAGAGCAGAAGAGAGTAAGAGAGCCAGAGCAAGGGAGCAAGAGGAGCCAAAGGAGGGAGAAGGGTACGGAGCGCTGATCTCATTGTTCCTCTGATCTCCTAGAGTGGGGGAAATAATTATTTGATCCCCTGCTCAGTGTGCAAGTTTGCTCCCGTCCAAAGAAATGAACAGTCTCCAATATTTATGGTAGATTATCAACAAATGCATTACATAAAAGCTATAAATTGGATTGGCATGCTATTGATTGCAATAAATATCTGATCCCTTACAACCACTGGGAAATCAAGTCCAATTTTGGCTCCTACAGATTGGATTACAATCAATCAATCAGCCAATCAATTACAGGTACTGCTGATCTCAACTCGTCATGTGTATAAAGCACACCTGTCTACAGAATTAATTTCTCCCATTCCCGACTCTCGACCAGCATCAGCAAAGAGCTGTCAAAGGATCGAGGGGCAAGATCGCAGACCTGCACAAGGCTGGGATGGGCTGCAAGACCATCAGCAAGAAGCTTGTGAGAAGGTGACAGCTGTTGGTGCGATTATTCAGAAATGTAAGAAATATAAAAGGACTCGTGCTCGGTCTGGAGCTCGATGCAAGATCCTGCCTCACGGGGTGAGGATGATCATGAGAAAAGTGGTGAATCCCCTCAAAACTACCAGCGGGAGCTTGTTAATGATTTGAAGGCAGTTGGGACCACAGTCAACAAGAACACTCAGTGACATGCAAATCATTTTTTAGCTTTCGTGTAATGTTTTTTGTTTTGGTTGATATTCCGCCTGCCTTTCATTTCTTTGGAAGTAAGCAAATGTACAAATTGAGTAGGGGATCAAATAATTATTTCCCCCAGTGTATAAACCCAAGATGATCCCACACTGCTTCAGTAATGTCGTGATCCTGATTCTGGGAAAGCCAGCCTGTGATTGATCGCTGTGTGTTTTTCTGTCCAGGTATACTGGCGGTGTGTTGGGATTGTTGTGCTGAAAAATGAAGCTGTTGCCCAATCAGGCATTTCTGAGATGTTATTGCCAGATGGTGGATAAAATGACCTGCCAATGGCCCATATACACATACAAGTGTATTCATACCTACACATTGATATACATACAAAGAGTGTATACTCACGCACACACATACATCTCCCATATATACCTCTGAATACGTATATGTACAGTCACACATATGGCCATTCAGGTCCATCCTCATGCAAGTTTTTTTTTTTTTTGAAAATTGTTTCTTCAAATCATTTTTTAAAGTGAAAAATGTTTGAATATTGCTATAGATCTGTCAGGATCCTGGGTCAGGTGCCCTGTGGTTCTTTTTTTGGGCCATCAACTACAGGTTGAGATACCTGTCACCTGGTATTCGTTTGATACATCATTAGCCTGTTTTTTTGTTTGTTTGTATGTGTTTGTGTGCATGTGTTATCTGTGCAGACATGTGAGGACATGCATGTGATCTTTCCCAAATCAAAAGTGGTGAACTTGACTTGTTATGACAGAATTGTTGCCAGATAAGTTTTAGGAAAAGTCACCAGCAAAAGGCACCTCAGTGAAACCTAGCAACCAGACACCTAAAGGAGAATAAAAAAACAAGCAGAAACAAAACCAGGAAGTGTGGTGATTCTGAGGACAGCTCCACTCTCATCAAAGTCACCAGAATCACCAGAGTCCAAACATCATAACACATCATAGCGGTGATCAGAGCCCACATGAGCCCAGAGACCCCAAGCGGCTGCAACCTACATCAAAGGCCAAGAAGCAGTGGACACCCATGTGCCGAGCCAGGAACACGCAGGAAGGTTTCCACCGGTGTCCGGGGCCCTAGCCAGGACCCAGGCCAGAGAGCACAACCCGATCCCACAAAAGCAGCACGGGCACCCAGAAAGAGGAGCCCACAGTACCGCACGAGTCGAGGGGCAGTGAACAGACCCAAAGCCCAGGAAGGACACCAGCCAGCAGAACCAGGGCGCCGGGGCACAGCACCAGCAGAGCAGGACAACCAGACCCACCCGAGCCCCCCACACCCACCGCCCCCCCGACAGAGCAAAAGGAACATAAACAAAGCCTAAACTTGTTTATGTTCCTTTTTGAGACAGTAACCATCAATAAAGCCCTGTGTTTTTGACTTCATACTCTGCCTCCTGAGTCTTGCATCACGGTCCACTTCCTGCCTGCCAACCCTGACACGAGCTGCAGAAAGACTATTCCATAGTGTGACTCCACAAATACAAACACAAACGTTTTTCGCTGTTGTCCGTACTTTACATAGTTTAAAATTAAGAGAACGTGTTCTGTAACAGTTTTTGTCTTTCCCGGTAATAGTATATTCCACATTTTATGCAGTACTTGTGTACTTGTAAATTAATGATGTCTCACTAATTTAGAAGATCTTCATTTAGCCTGAAAAAGATTGTTGCTCTACCCCCCCCCCCCCAATTTATCAGTGATTATAGGCCAATCTCCAATCTTCCTTTTAACTCAAAAATTCTTGAAAGAGTAGTTGTAAAACAGCTGACTGATCATCTGATTACCGTTCCTCGCTGTCATTACTCATGGGAGCCTTGAAGTCCCCCAGTAGGACTATGGAGTCACCAGGTGGGGCACCCTCCAGCACACCACCCAGTAACTTCAAGAAGGCTGGGCACTCTGAGCTGCTGTTCGACACATAACAAATGACAACAGTCAGGAACCCTTCCCTGATGTCGGCACCTAGCTGTTGACATGCTGGGCGCTGGCATGCATGTCTGAGCTGTTGCTGCAGCCGTGCATGTCAGCACTCAGCATGTCAATAGCCCAACCTTGTTCGACTTCAGTCAGTCGCGGCACGGAAGGGTCATTCCATGTCAATTCACCAAATGCTTCCAGACTGACCAGCTCTGATTTCTCTCAAAAATAAATTGCAGGGTGATGATACACCTCTTAATTGGGAAACTGCCTAATTTTAGCTCTCTGCTGCTATTAGTTTGCTCATAAAAAATATTTTTGTGATAAAGTCAAGGGCATTTTCAAGCCTTTTCTGAGCAGCATTTTCTGTTGAGCCATTTTCAAATAAATATGTCTAGAGAACTACTTAAAATATGTCATTCAATTTTTTTTTCAGCCAAATATCTGCTGTTGTGAATTCAGGAATATAGAATTTGAAAACTGTACATTGAGTTCAACATCATATTCTGACAGCTTGAATTATCTTGAAAATTTGATTGTAAGGCCTGCAGTACTGTATTTGAAGGAAACAGCTGGGAGGAACAGGTGGACCGAATGACACTGACGAGACAAGGGGGAAGCAAAACTACACACACACACACACACACACACACACACATACACACAAGGAACAAGGGCTGACAAAAATAAAACATTGCAGACACTGAGAACAGCTTCACGTACCTTTAGATCCTACAGGCAAATGGGAACCATGAAGAGGCCACTAGGAAGGTTGCAAGAGCCAAATACCTGCAGAGAGTTCGACAAGTCCTGAGGAATCAGCTGAATAGAACGAACAATATCCAGGCACCTACATCCTGCCAGCTGTCAGATACTCTGCTGGGATAATGAGCTGGCCAAAGGAGGAGATGGACGCCACTGACATCAATACAGTAAAGCTCCTTACCATGCATGGAGGGTTTGACCCCAGGTCCAGCACTCTGAGACTGTACGCTAAGCGGAAGGAGGCCGAGGACTAGTGAGTGTCAGAACCACTGTCCGAAATGAAAGAGAGCTGTAGTGACAGATGAAGCCAAGCAATACCAAGCAAAAGCAACATCAGGAAGAAGGAACACAAGAACCTCGAGAAATACCAAGGGCTGAGAGAAGAACTAGAGAAGATGTGGAAGGTGAATGCAACAGGGGTCCCGTGGTAATCGGAACAGGGTTGTTTACCTGCGCCTTCAGGTTGGGGAAGGCTTCCTGAGTGTTGTCATTTATGTTATGCGCCGAACGACAGTTCAGTACATAACAGTTCAGTACCCAGCCTTCTTGGAGTTACTGGGTGGTGTGCTGGAGGGTGCCCCACCTGGTGACTCCATTGTCCTACTAGGGCACTTCAACACTCGCGTGGGCAATGACAATGAGACCTAGAGGGGCATAATCAGGAGGAATGGCCTGCCTGATCTGAACCCAAGTGGTGTTCTGTTACTGGGCTTCTTTGGTAATCACAGTTAGTCCATAACAAACACCATGTTCAAACATAAGGGTGTCCATAAGTGCACATGACCCCAAGACAGCCTAGCAAGTCAATGATTTACGTTCTGGACACTCAGGTGAAGGGAGGATCTGAGCTGTCAACTGATCACCACCTGGTGGTGAGTTGGATCAGGATGCAGTGGAGGAGGCTGGACAGGCCTGGTGTGCCCAAATATATAGTGAGGATGTGCTGGGAGCGTCTGGCAGAAGCTCTGTGAGATCTTCAGATCCTACCTCCTGTAGAACAGAACAAGAATTCCAAGGGAGGAGGTGTCTGGGGAGAGGGAGGTTTGGGCTTCACTGCTTAGGCCACTGCTGCTTAGGCCCCGAACAAGCAGGAGAAAGTGGATAGATAGATCAGTGCAGTGTTAGGGCAGCTGTCATCCAGACCACCACCCAATGTAAATTTGGTAAGCACTGTACCAAACAGAAAATCCAAATACATATTGGAGACAAAGGGGTAACACACACACACACACACACACACACACACACACACACACACACACACACACACACACACACACACACACAC
>JAVDPK010001631.1:1333-15600 GCA_034780415.1 Cichlasoma orientale
CCAAGTACGACATGTCATCTTCAGTATATTCTAATGAAAGTACATTCATTATGTACATATTGGCAGTGCTTGCATAAAGGTAATGGCCAAGTTTCACCTCTATAGATCATAACAATTAAAGCCATTAGTGTTGCTGTCTTCCCTGCACCAATCATCCACTTGAGTTGTGATTACATGACCACTTAATATTGAAAGTTTCAAAGGACTCCACGGCTCTGCATTTGGTGAAACTGACAACCTGATGATGTTGGCACAATTTGTCTGTTCTAATCATGTTGCAAAAGTACATTGGTAGCTTAATTGTCTCCTAAGGGACTAAGCCAGAGCCATATTTGGAAAGCAATCTAGCAAAATTGAAAATACAACTGTGAAAGACCTAAAAAAAGGATTTCTTTAATGTTTCGTATGGGTAGCCCATTAGACTTTACACCAGAGACCCGAGTTTGTGGTTTCTCTCTAACATGAGCAGTTCAGTACCTGACACACAGTTTTCTGAGCCAAAACTGGTATTTTGGCAGTTTAAATGAGCCCTGATATCAAATGCCAAATTGGCATGGAAACACTTATGAAATACTAAATGTTAAAGTGCAGTATGAAAGTAAATTTGGTTAATATTTACCAAATAAACACACCAGCCACTTTGTTAAGCACTCCCTGCTAATTTGGAGTGGACTCCTTTTGCCTTCAAAACTGCCTTAATTCTTCATGGCACAGACTCAACGAGGTGCTAAAGGTCCCAAAGGTGCTCTGTTGGATTGAGATCTGGTAACGGTGGAGGCCGTTACATGTATAGCTCAGTGTACTCATTGTCATGCTCAAGAAACCAGTTTGAGATGATATGAAGTTTGTGCCATGGTGTGTTATCCTGCTGGAAGCAGTGGGCACACTGTGGTCATAAAGTGCTGTTATAGTAAAGTCAGTGAACAAGTGTGATTTTATCTTCGAAACGGCTGAGCTAATAAGAGAACACTTAAATTACACATTAGAACTTGATGAATGAAAGATCTGAAAAGCTTTACAGTGTTACATCAGGAAAATATTAATTCATTTATACAAAAAAATGCAATTTGTGCTAAGGGTTTTATTGCACCAGCACTGTCAACACTAAGCTTCATTTCACAAACTGTATAGAACAGAGTACAGAAAATACATGCTGCCTGGAGTCTGTTTTGTCGATATGTTTTTAGCGCAACTGTTTTTGATTCCGTTTCTATAGCCTAATTTTGGTATAAAACATACAATCCAACGTTGCTGAACTTTAATCATTTCAGCTAGCACTCAAACTGCATCACATTATATAATTTTTATCTAATGCGTCACACTAATGGGCTAAGTGGTGAAGAAGATGAATGGGTCTATGGATGAATTGAAGCCAAAATATGGGGCTCAGGGTTCAGGATAGTTATCTTTCAACTGAAAGCACCTTGTAATTAATTATTTCATAGATGTACTAAGCTTGCTGCTATCTCAAATATTACTTGTGGTTTCAATAGATAATAGCAAGATCTTCTTAAAAAAAAAAACGAGATTTCTACGTCTTTTTAAATTTATTTTTCGGTTGTGGGACCGCACTTTGCACCAAATGGGTAAAATGGCCCAATTATGATTAATTTTGAAAACATTAATGGTGGGCCAAAGGACTAAGTGGCAGCAGAAGGTGGGTGTGTGTGTGTCACAGGGAGAGAGAGAGAGATTGTGAGGAAGAGTTAAAGCGGGAAAAACAGAGAGCTCCCAGATAGACTAACAGTTGTTCAAAGCTTTAGATCATCTGGTTGCTGTGAAGATCAGTTAATACACACGCAACTGTGTAGATCAGACATTATGGACTCAGAGCAGCAGATCACTAACGTCACTCTGGGTTTATTACACCCCAGAACACAAACAATTAAACACACACACACCTCACTCTCCCTAAAGGTAAAAGCTGTTGTGAGGGTTGCCTTAGTGGTGCCTTGATGCTCCGTGTGAGCAATAATTATCTGTGTTCACTGAGATCATGAAGCAGCATCTGGCAGCCAGTGTTCATAGACGTTGGCCAAAATGCTGCTTAAATGCTGCTCTGGTATAAAAATTTTCAGAACGTGCTAATTTGGCAATTAAAACATCACAGTGATGATGATCGTGATGAATGATTGTGCTGGACGGTGGTGTGCAAACTTTGGTTTCTCTAGGAGTTAGGCTAAAATTAAAGCCGCCTTCTTTGTCTACTTTTTATGATACTGCTCATTAAATATTACACATATATCACCAAAGGGACTACTATAGATGCAATTACTGCATGTAAAATGTAATCAACAGAACTAATAAGAACCCACTTTCATAATAAGCAAATACAGTGAGTAGCGTGGTTTTCTTTTGAAATATATTGCAGATGACTACAAATTTCCATATGCCAGAATTAGACTCACCCAAATGAGGATGCAATTTAATGTGGCAGGGTAAAACAAAGTTATTCATTTTGGAGGTAGACAATAACCCTGTCCAACACAATTACCTCATTTTTGTGGATGGAATATCCATCTAAGAACATTAGTTGAAAAGATGTACTTAGGTTTTTTCCAGCCTTGCAATTTCCCTGTATGTAATTGAATGAGCAGATAATGACAGCAGTCTGACTGCTCACAAAGAAACATGGGGATGTCAATTATAAGCTCTTTACCTCCACTTCACCGGTGAGTGTGTGTTTGCATGCATGCGCAGTCTAGTGTCGGTGTTTGTGTGTGGGCCAGCGTGTGCATGACACTGCACGTGCATATACCGTAAAAGGATAGGTGTGTGTATTTTGTATCTGTGTATCCATGTGGGTGTAACTCCTTGATGCTGTGATCAATGTTTCTCTGAGGCCTGGTTCAATAAACCATTAGATATCTCCCTAAAGACATCCTGCCAATGGAACTTCATTAGACTGACACACATACATACAAAAAACAGAACATGCCACACACACCGCTTTTCTCAAAATTTATCCTGCATTTACAGGCTGTGGCCGTTGGAAAATTAACAAAAATCAAGGCCTAGTTTGTTTGCTTCTACTTTTTTTTCTTCATCTTTTTTTTTTCTTTCACAGAACCTAAAGCACTACTCTGCAGTATCAGCTATCATTTGATCTGACCTGAAAGGGCTGACTCTGTCTTTCTGAAGCCCAGAACAAATAAGCTCGAGCAGACTTGATCAAATAAAATGGTAAACTGTCCAGTGATACGGGCATTACAAGAAACAGACATGTTTCCTTTTATTAAATTGACTTACAGTAGATGATGGTCATACAGAATTAAAGAAACACATTGGGTGCTTTGGCAGTTCAGATCTTTGATATGCTTTGTGTTTGGAAGTATAGCTGGTGGATTATCTTTGTGTCCAACACAGTGATAAGTTACTTTACTGCAATAAAAGAAATCTGTGTATGCTACACAGACTGAACTGCATCAACAGTAAACATAGACAAGTAAAAATAATAATGCATGAAGGCAAGCTTGTTTGCATTATTAAAAGCCAGAATGCCATTAAGCTCTGCCTTAGCATTAGCTTTTATGCCAGAGTCCTGAACTGATTTTTAGTAAGAGTAGTGATCTGCTTTCTGCTTTCTCTAGTTTTCTTCTCTGTTTCACACATTCATCTTTCACTTCTGCCTCTGTCCCTTTCTTCCTCTCTTATCTCTTCTCACAGCCACCCCTCTTCTTACTATTAATTAAAAGTCTGTTGTATCTCTCTGTGTGTGCGTGCGTGTGTTTGTGTGTGTGTGCGTGCTTGTGTCTAAACATCAGGCTTCAGTATTAATTAAAGGTGTGAATGCTAATTGGTCAGATCAATAACGGGTCGTTAGGCCTCAGGGGCTGCCAGCCAATAGGAAATCATTATGTGTCTGACATCACTGTCACTCTGCTAAACTTGCACCGTACAGTGACACACACACACACACACACACACACACACACACACACACACACACACACACACACACACACACACACACACACATCTTGTTGATATTTGAAGAAAAGATGACAAAAGAGGAGTGGATAGCATATGAGGAATTGCACAGAACTGGTGGTTTCCCTGATGGGATAAAGCTAGCGAACAGTCAGCTCGATTTGCCATTTCAAACCCACTCGGCTAACACACTGACACCTTATGCCCCAAGTAACATCCACTGTCACCTTTCCACAATATAAGCTTGTTTTTATATTCAACTGTGTTCTTCAAAAAAAAAAAAAGGGAAAAAACAGAAACGTGAACTTCTACCTAACTATTTACAGTCTGTCTCTGTGTTGGTGGTGGTGGTGGTGGTGTGTGTGTGTGTGTGTGTGTGTGTGTGTGTGTGTCGGGGGGGGGGGCAGTTATCTACTGGTATTCTTGCCATAAGACTTGAATTTAAGATCCTCAGAAATCATTTGGTTGATCATATTTCTAGTGGCAATGCTATTGGATCAAAATGTGATGCAGTGAAGTTTGCTGTCTCCAGGGATCACTAGCAGGGTTATCACTTGTCACTGGAACATCTTTAATACCTTCAGACAAACCTTTCACTTGTCCTTAAACAAAGAAACAACAAGTGAGAAGAGAGCAAATCAGAGGTATGCAAGAGTAACGGTGCTAAGTGGTATATCAAACATTAGCTGGCAGCCTATGTACAGACTGAAGCCTGAGGAGGCAATAATTGCCAGTGTGTATGTATGTGAGGGACATCTGTGTGTGTGTGTGTGTGTGTGTGTGTGTGTGTGTGTGCGCGCGCGCGCGCTGCTTGGCTGCACACTTGAGGTAGGCTAGCTAACTACCTTTTGTGTGATATCTAGTAGATGTGGTTACTGGAGCATGACATATTAAATTTAACATCTTCAGACCCCCTGGAACGGTGACTGACAGATACCAGGACTCATAAACACACACACCCCCTTACACAAATTTAAAGAAATCTCACCTTAACTGTGCACCCACTTCAAATGACATTACAGTATGTGTTAGCTGTTAGTTCTAACAGCCCCCATAGATATCGCAAGATATCGCAAGCCTGTACCTACCAGTAGTCCAGGAGGTGCGTTATCACTTATCACTTACCACAATCAGTGATGAATAAAAAGCAAAGTACAAAAGATGGATTTTGAAACGTCCTGCATTCCTATGTCCTTTTTTCCAAGTGTTTCAAGTAGAAACACTTGGGAAATTATGCAAGCTCAGCAACGCAACACAAACACTGTAAAATGAGGCAATAAACGCCAACTAAACCTACTGGTTGGTGAAGGATGGGCGCTAATGGTAATGTGTAACAGTTTCAGCTGATAATGGCCATTCACTGGGAAGGTAACATCAAAAAGCATGAACTACAAAACCCACCCACCAGCACAGACACAGGAATAATCCTACATACAAAGGGTCCAGGTGGACTTTTCTTTCTGCACTTACAGTAAAAAGGTAAAGAACATCATAAATACTTTATGTAGCCACAAAAGAAACAAACAAAAAACAAAACAAGACAAATCATCACCAAACTGATGGCACAACATTGCTCACAACTGGCTTGTTATTGCATTAATGCCCCGTTTACACGAGAACGTTTTCAGTGGAAACGGTGTCATTTTACTGTTTTCGTTTTGGAAAAGGAGCGTGTTCAGACAAAAACGTTTCAAAAACAGTCGCATCCATAGCGCGCATGTGCCACTACCCCCATTTTCAAAAAGTGGCGTTTTGGCAGGTTTACACAGAAACGGAGATCAAAGGTTTCGAAAACGCTCCACTCTGGAGCCCGTCCTTAAAAAGTATCGTTTTCATGCCATTCTCATGTAAACAGAAGGCTAAAGCACATCAAAACTTTAATGCTTCTGGGAAAATCAACGGGTTCCACCCTGCAGACAAAAGAATGTTTGCCTAAGGCTCAACAAGAACATGGATTCAAGAACCACAAGCCCTATCTTTATATGACAGGGCAGTTTTCATTGACTGGTTTACACAACAGACATCCAAGGACTTGTCAATGGATGCATGCATATTGGCTTTTAAAATTATTAATGCTGAAGTGATATCAGAGTGTGTAGCATGGTGCCAGCCTTTAAGCTGAAGTGCACTTCAACATTCCAGTTCTTTCAACCTGCATCAGTCTTGTCCCTTTTAATCTCCTCTCCTTTCATCTCTCTTCTCGCCATAATGCTCTCCTCTGTCACCAGTCTTTTTAACAATTGTGTAGTATCATCTAGCATCAAACACAACCCAATAAGTGTTCCCTCTGCATATGACTTTACATATTTCCCTAGCAGCACATGATGGAATTGTGTTCATGCTTGTGTGTGATGCATCTTTCTGAGGTGTGCACAGTCACCAGGGAATCACCTTGTAAAAGTTAATTTCATGATAAGACAAAACCTAAATCATTACAGCTACGTGCTATGACAGCTATAAGAAACTTTGTCTCCTTGCTACTGCAAAGTGACTTATTTTAATGAGATTTACTTGACTTGTGTTTCAGAGATAATCACGAGATCAAAATGTTCAAGTATTTATGCAAGTATTGGTTTCTCTTTTCTACATTTATGCTGCTCTTTTACTTACTTTATTCAAATTACATCAAAATGTTGTGTGCACAAGGTTAAAATAAACAGAGATTGTTTTCTTTTTAGTGAAGGACTGTTATACATCGTATATACAGTATGCAAGGTACCTTTAGTTTTGTTTGTTTCATATCGACATGATAGCATCACACAGTTGCTGCAGATTTGTTGGCTGCACATCCATGATGCCAATCTCCTGTTCCACCACAACCCAAAGGTAGTCTATTGGATTGAGATCAGGTGACTGCGGAGGCCATTTGAGTACAGTGGACATATATCATGTTCAAGAAACCAGTCTGAAATTGTTTGAGCTTTGTTGCATGGTGTGTTATCCTGCAGGAAGCAGCCATCAGAAACTGGGCATAGAGCACCAGTACCCAGGTAAGCTGCTAAGCTTTTGGTACCCAAAGTGTGGCAAGAAAACATCCCCCACACCATTACACCACCACTACCAGCCTAAATTGTTGTTATAAAGCAGGATGGATCCATGCCTTCATCTTTATGCCAAGTTCCAACCCTACCATCTGAATAGCACAGGAGAGACTTATCAGACCAGGCCACGTTTTTCTAATCTTCCGCTGTCCGGTTTTGGTGAGCCTGTGCAAACTGTAGCCTCAGTTTCCTGTTCTTAGCTGATGGCAGTGGCACCTGGTGTGGTCCTCTGCTGATGTAGCCCCTCTGCCTTTAGAGTTGCTCTTCTGCATACCTTGGTTGTAACAAGTGATTATTTGAGTTACTCTTGATTTCCTATAAGCAAATGAGAACAACAGTCTGGTTGTTCTCATTTGAACTCAGCCTTTTTACCCAAACAAATGCTGCTCACAGGATATTTTCTCTTTTTTGGACCATTCTCTGTAAACCCTAGAGATGGTTCTGTGGGAAAACCCCAGTAGATCAGCAGTTTCTGAAATAGTCAGACCAGACCACGGGGTACCAATAGCAGTGCCACATTCAAATATCACTTAAATCGCCTTTCTTCGCTCGGTTTAAACTGCAGCAGGTCATCTTGACCATGTCTACATGCCTAAATGCACTGAGATGCTGCCGTTCTGATCAGAAATTAGTGCTCCAGTAACAAACAGTTGAATGGATGTGCCTAATAAAGTGGCCAGTGAGTGTATCTATTTGTATTCATTTCAATCTTGACAATGCCGATTAAGAAATCCATTTGAAAAGAGGTCAAGATACTCAAGTCAAAATAGAAAGTGTGTTGACACTGACTTCTGTTTTTAAGCCTTCTTGTTATGTTATAATCTTTTAGCAGGGATGCTCATTCACTAAATTGGGTAATACTTCACAACAAGTAGTCAAATGAGTAGAAATAGTTTGATCAGCAATCCTGTATTCTTCACAACAAGGCCCATTATATAGTTATATTGCTTATGTTAACGTTTTCCCTGAAAAGACTTTGCTAAGCCGCTAATTACCAAAAGAATCAAACGCTCAGCCATCAATTTTAGAGGGAAAAAAAAGCCTAAACTCAATGGCGCAGATGTTCTCACACAAAACTAGTAGTGCTGTGTTGCTACACTTTCCACTGTAATACTGCTGCTCACTTTATTAACAAACAGTTGTTAAGATATAAAAAGCAGTAGGGTAGCGAAAAAACAAAATGTGCTGATAGAAAGCAGGGCACAGTGACTGGAGAATACACGGCTGATAGTCATTTTAACAATTAATTGGATGATTAAATATTGAGTGAAAAACCCCATGGAATGCCCTTAAATAATGAAATCTGCTGATGAGAGGCCACTCAAAGAGGTTAGAGACCATTCTGCTGATGTTCCTTATGACATTTTATTGGACGGTGATACATTTGGTGAAAATCCTTATTGACTGGCTGACAGCGTTAAGGGATATGTTTTGGGTAAACGCTGCCTCTCAGTTCTGTCTAACTCACGGTGTCAAGAACCGCTATGTCAGCATGACCCTGATCATTTTGCCGTTATGCTAATCAGGTGACATTCCTTCTTGCTTGGCAGAAGGAGCTGATTGGATGGGCCGAGGTGGAGACCCTGAAGGGAGGCCGTTTGATTGGTTGGCTCATATAAAGCTGAATAATGGACTGGCATTGGCCAGGTGGCCATATTATTATCAACACACACTCATTTATGCACAAGCACACACAGAACAGCACGCACACTTATATTAACTCTGTACCAGGATATATTTTAGTCAGGTGGCTAGTGTTTGTCTGACAGACCTGAATATCAAACCAATATATCATTCGATGTAATATCTATCCTGTCCCGGCACAGTGGGGTGCGGCAGCTATTCCATATATTTCCATCATAAATGTGTTTAAAATCATTCAGATATGAGGTCAATATATCATTTGCTGGACTTCTTTTAGTGTCACACCTCTACCTTGCCAATTTGAGCACTGAAAGATTTCATACTTTTATCTAATTGTATTAGATATTAAACTAATGACTTGTTTGTGGACAATCTTTGATGATAGACATCTATCCTTCCTATGATATAAAACATTTGACACTTTCTTAATATAAATACATCACAAAATGAGTTAGTTTTATCCAGGTAACACATCAAATTGTCACTTTTTGGACTTTTTTTGTCATTAGAGGAGCCTATATTATCCTTCCCAGTCAGACAGCGAAATGTCTGGCAGCAATTTATTGTAATTGCATTATCAAGACATCAAATTGATCCACTGTGTGGATAATCAGTGAAGGCTTGACACAGATATCTAGAAGTTATCATATACCATACCATTATATAATTATATGCAATGATCCAGATAATGAGCTAATACCACTTGCAGTTGACAATGGCAAGCGGAGTCCTATTTCTTACATAAAAGCTGAAAATAGCTTAAAAAAATAAAAAAACCTCTATATATATATGTGTGTGTGTGTGTGTGTGTGTGTACTGGACTAGCATTTATATAGTGTTTCTAATCTTGCTAGCTACGCTAGGTGCTTTAGACTACAAGCCATATTTAACCATGCACTCATACAGTGCTATATTCTGCCTGACAGCCAATATAGAGTCACCAATTAACCTCACATGCACGTCTTTGGGAGGAAGTACTTCAAGGAAACCCACACAGTTGCAGTGAGGACATGCAAACTCCACACAGACAGGCTCCAGCCAGGGTTCGAACCTGGAACCTTCTCCTGTGAGACGACATTACTAATTACTGCCCCGCCCTGTCGACTGATGTGCTTATGATTCAAAAGATTTCACAAGTGAGTATGTGTGATAGTTTCAATTGATGTTGCTGTGTTGAAGCCTTGCAGAAGTTGTAACAGTGAGGCGGTGAATACACACTGTAGTTAGTGAACACACAGACACACACAGCAAACATGTATTTCTCCTGCTCACCTAGAAAGGGCCCGTTACATTATAAGACTGAGCTCCTCTGCCTTTCCTGTATCCTCTCTTTTTTTTCCTACTCTTATGGCACATGTTTGCTTTTCTCATTTTAGTCTTCTCTTTTTTTTTCTCTGTTATTTTTCCTTCACTTGCTTTTCATTCCCTTCTCCACACTGCCTTTTGTTTCTCTTACACGTTACATGGTCCTCATTCATCTTAGTCCTTTTGTCACCTCTCACATGTATCACAACTGTCTGCTATGGGAATATGTGGGACACTGATACATTGTACATTATACCCACACATACATATGCATGCACTCACACACACACACACACACACACAAGTTTTGTGTACCTCAGTACATGATTGTAAAACCTTTTTTTCTCATGAGACTGAACTGATGTATTGGTTCGTGTTTTAAATATATGAACTGAGCCATACTTGTGTACAAATGTGGGCATAGCCACAAGCTTACTTGTGTGCAATGTGTATGATAAATATATGTGTTAAACCATGTACAATCTGTAGGGAAAAAGGAGAAAATATATGAAAAATACAAAGACTATGAAAATGAAAGAATAGCAAATGGCTCAGTAAGAACTACTCATACCACGAATAGCTTCGGTTGAAATCAGTGGCAGGTGAAATGAATAAAATGGATAATTTCATTGGAATTCAATTAGCTGCTGTCTAGCCTTGGTGCTTGGTATGCATGTTACTTTGAACTATGTACTGTCCACTTGAAATTTGTTGCAGATCAAGCACACCCTCCCAGCAGGACAATGTGCTCTGCAGGGCGAAGACCCCAAGGTGTCCCCCAAATGTTGCCAAAGGAACCCCCCCCCCCAACCAGTAATGGGTCTGATGGGGATGAGCTACTTTGGCACCATGAGGAAAAAAAAAACAAAATAAAAAACACAGGTGATCACAGGAAAATACTCCTAGAAACTGCAGAAGATAGAGTTAAAGCTCCCCCTCCTGTTGCCTAAGAAAATGTCGCATCTAGGAATTAATTGTGTTTGTAAGGAATCTGTAACCTGAAATGTAGCATAAAAAGTTTAACATACTGCTAAGGTGAAATTTATATACTCATTTTATAGTCTACTGATCACTCAAAGAGCTTTACAGTACAAGCCGGATTCATCTTTCGACACACATTCATAGGTGAAGGTGTAGTTCCTTCAATCAACCTCCACTGTTAGGGTCACCTTCTCCTTTCCATGATGCTATTACCTGATCTGGATTAAATGAATTGAATAGAACTGAACTGAACTGAAATGAGTTGAATGGAGAGAGCAAAAGAGCGAATGACAAAAGTGAGAAAGCAAAGAGACAGGCAGATGGCAGGATGATAAATAGAGGAGTGGGTATTGTCAGTCCCCTCAGGTCTCTTTGATAAAGATCAGAGCAGCCACGGCCAGAACCTCAATCACATACGAATGCATGTGCGCGCGCACACGCGCTCACACACCAACAAACATAAACAGTAATCACACTATTAATTCACACTCTCACTTGCACACAAACGCACACATCTGACTTTTACACTCAGATCATGTTCTAGTTAAAGAAGCTAGAGTCAAAATCAATCAATCAAGTGCTGATAAGGGATCAAAGACTGGGAGGAACAAATGGTAGAATGCTCCATAAGCTGCTTCTAAATATAGACGCAAATGCTTTTACCTAAGATTTGAAGTGACTTTCCAGTGTTTAGACTTCAGTAGAACTTGTTCACGAGCCGGACAATCGTTAAAAATTCATATTTCATAAAGTGTTTCCTCCGAGGAGCCGGTTTCAGTGGCAATGCATCCAGCAGTCTGATCAGACTCATCAGCTTGCAATCTGAATGTTATTGGCTTGGGCTCACTGCTGTGAATGGTAAATAGTTATAAATACTGAGATATTACTGCTGAGGGAGATGAAACATTTTGTAAATGTGACTCTAAGATGTTTATGTTTACTGAATAATAATGTGGAAAACAATTAGAAGATGTTCTAACTAAAACTTCATGTATCCTTCATGTAGCATCTGCATCCATCAGAGGGCCATAGTGGTTCTGGACCACATGTTTTAGGGTACCAGAAGGAGCAATGATGTCAATTGTGAAATGTCCCAGTTTATATTACTGCCACTTTTTGTTTTGTTTTTCTTATTCTGAGCAGCTTATACTCCTCGCCGTGTTCACTGCTCCTGATATAAAACGGGTGATAGAAATGCATTCATCAAGGAAAAAAAAATAGAGAAAATGGACACAATAATTTTGAGATGTTGGTAGTCGCGGGGGGCTGGAGTCTATCCCAGCTGTCATAGGGCGAGAGGCAGGCTACACCCTGTACAGGTCGCCAGCCTGTCGCAGGGATAACACAGAGGGACAGACAACCATTCACACTCACATTCACACCTATGGGCAATTTAGAATCAGCAATTAGCCTAACCCCAGTAGCTGCATATTTTTGGACTGTGGAAACCTGGAGGAAACCCACGCAGACACGGGGAGAACATGCAAACTCCACACAGAAAGGAGCAAGGAGTGTTGCATGAAAGCAAAATACTCACATCTGACTATCCTGAGGAAATGTTAGCAAAACCACAGCAAAGCTAACATTAAATTAGCTCAACCAATAAAACAGCCAACATTGGACACACTTAGCTTAACAAAACTACCTCCCAGTTCAAGCTAAGACAATAACACAATCCATCGCCTACTTAATGTGCAAAGACCTGCATCCTTACAGGAAACCTGTTTCCTTGTGGGAAACAAAGGCTTTTATTACAGGGAAGAGACACTGGACCTCAGGTACAGTATGTGACACCATTACGGTGCTTTTGAGTTTGACTATTTGCATTAGCGTGTGATGTGTGGACATCACAGGCTGTGAATTCATATGCAATTATATAACAGCTCATTATCTCATACAGTACTGATGACTGCAGTCTCATGTTCAAAAACTCCTTTAGTAGTACAGAAGTGAATGCATTGCAGATTGAATTCAATTTGCATTCAATTAAGGTAGACTAGACTGTAATACAAACATTTCAGTCCGTCATGATAAGCAGCATTTATGAACGCTTTTAATGACACTGCCAAACAGTATACTGTGGACAGACATTTTGCAGCAATAAAAAATACTGAAATGAGAGGAACAGACTGAACAGAGAACTTTATCTTAAGAGATAAAACAGATAATGACAAAGTTTACATCTGGGGACATAATTTGCAGTTGATGAAATTAGCACATAAAGGAATTTTTTGTTTGGTTGATTATTTCTTTGTCACCAATGAAGGGGAAATAAACAGGCTTTCCACTGGTATAAGGGTTATTGCCAAAAAGCATTATTACAACAAAGAAGTAATTGACCAAACACAAATTTCCTTACTTTTTGTACTAAGTTTATATGTTACTGCATTACTAATCATATTGCAAAATGTTTAAATTGGTTATAATATCATAATGTGAGTTGAGAATTGTGATAATATTGTATTGTGGGGTCTCCGGTGAGTCCCATTTTTAGTTAGTTACCCAGCACTGGAGTCAGTCAAATGTTTTAACATGACTGGTTAAAACATTTGTCCATCAGTTCATTTTCGTACCCAATTATGTTGGGCGTTTGTGTCTGCACTGATTAGTCTAAGGCTTTCATCTGACTGAAGTAACTCACTTTTTCCTCAAAAATAATTAACAATAACAAAATGTGTGTCCTCAGTAAGGGTCTTTTTTTTTATTCTAAATCAAATGTCAGATTGAACAGTCATAAAGCATCAAAAAGCACACTGGACAAACGAATCCAATTAGCAGCTCTGAAATAAAAGTCACACACTTCATACTGTATGTAACGACTGAAAAAAGTCAGAGTACTCTTTGTCAAAAATGGTGCAAAATCTGTTTTTGTTTTGTCTCAAATGTGAGCAATATACAACAAGCATTTACCAATAGAGGCATACTAAATGAGAAAGTTCTGGTAAGTTCTTCAAAGAAAATGTGAATCCAATACGCCATGATGATAAAAGAGTAGGTCCAGGAAATGAGCGCGAGACCAGAGGTTCACTCTGCTGGCTATGGTAGCGATGTGGAACTGATGAATAAATGCCCACATTGAAATAGGTCCATTGATGCCACTGACATCTGGCCAGTTAGAGCACCCAAAGTATAACCACCTGGCACCAACTGCCCAGATGGGGAGAGGGGGTTGGGGGGTGGACTCTTGTTTTCTGGAATGAAAAAAGAGTGGTCATCGCTACTATCTTTCATTTACACTGCTATATTTATCTAAATGATATAACTCTGAGATTGGATTACTCGGATACCTTGCCTGGGGGGGGGGGGGGGGGGGGGGGGGGGGGGGGGGGGGGGGGGGGGGGGGGGGGGGGGGGGGGGGGGGGGGGG
>JAVDPK010001631.1:33375-43579 GCA_034780415.1 Cichlasoma orientale
GTGTGTGTGTGTGTGTGTGTGTGTGCGTGCGTGCGTGCGTGTGTGTGTGTGTGTTGCATAGTAATGTGGCTCCAAGTGAAAGAGTTGAGAGTTATGTGATCAGATGACCACCACAATGTGGTGGTTTGTATTTAGTGCTCTGTATTACAGCTACAATACTGCTACTCATTTATCTGTTGCATCTCTGCATTGGAATTTTAAAAAGAATTTGTCAAGCTACAATAAGGAGCAGGAGCAAAGAAAGGCAACAAATATATACGTGACCAAACTACAGTACTGTACAAAAGTTTTGAGTCAAAATAGGCTATTTATCGAAATATCTGCAGACATAAATGGAAATGCAGCATAAGGCAAAAACAGACTTTGTACAATTCTAAGAAGCTAGAAAGTCAATATTTGGTATGAGCACCTTTATTCTACACCACAGCCTGAACTCTCCTTAGGCAGTCCATGACTGATAGTGTTCCATTGTGTGCCTTTCTATCTTATTCTACACTGTGGATCAAGATATTCCCATTTCAGTTATTTCATTCCTATCTAGGAATTAGGTAAAAAAAAAAAAAAAAAGAGGCAAGATTGACCGAAGGAAGTCCAATGTCATCTCTCAGGTCTTCTCCCATTCCCCCATTTTGGCTAAAAGGTTGCCTTTTCTGTTGCACTTTCACAAACAGATGCCTACATGTGAGGTGATTGGGCAACATCAATTACAATAAATTGCAGTAAACCTAACCACTGCCCACAAGTAAATTCCCAACCTTTACAAAACTGTAGTGAAATTTAGCGTCTATGATAAAAAAAACTGACTCTTACCACACATGACTTCTTTCCTGGTGTTTATGTCAGAGCAAGACAGTCAGATAATGATCTGGATTACACTCCCACCCTCCGAAGTATGACTTTCTGCATTCACTTTCATCATGCACAGTGTCACCCATCACCAGAAGTAAATTTAAAATCCCTGGAAAGCACATCTTTAGATTTTGAGCACACACACACACAAAAGAAAAGAACTGTCTTATAGCAGACCTAAATTCTTCAGAGATTCAACCCTTCTCTTATTCTACCATTTTAATTTGAAATTTAAAAAATGTGTGAGACTTTCACTAGTGTCGCTAGACTTTTGGAATACACTGCATAAATGCCTGGATGAGAACAAATGGCAACGGATGACTTTGATCAGAAATCTATACATGCAAGCTGTGTAAAAATTATTAATATAATATCATGGTTAATTTACTGAGATGTGTTGTTGCTATTCTGCCACTGAAGCTAATCCCACAAACACTACGCTAAGATTTCCTTCTGTGTCTTTTACTGTTGAAATGCATCCACACAAACCTAGTTTACTTGAGTAAATGGCTTGAAAACAGATTTGCTTGCACACAACAAATCTAGCCAGAGGATGAAATGGACAGACTGACAGATTGCACTGATCAAATATTCATACAGTGACCTGCTACAACCTCCGATTTTTTTTTTCCTTTTGTGAGCATGACTGTGCATTTACTTGATGTAAAACAAATATATCTGGATTTTGCAGATGTAAAGCTACCATGGTATCAAAAACCAGAATTAATGCCACTAAGCCCCCTTTTTGGTTTCTCCAGATAAAATATATCCACATAAACAGCATTAACTGTACATTAGGATCTAGAAAGAATGACACAAAGGGGAGAGAAATCAAACAATATGACATAAATCAAAAAAGATTTTATAAATAATGGCAACAGATGAAATTATTCACGGTGTTCTTATCTCCTTAGAAAGATCGTGTTAATTTAGAACATGTTTGCATCATATCTGAGTAACTGTAAGGAACATGTAGTCACACCACAGTGATCAAATCCTCAATCTGGTAATTTCTCATTTTAATCCTGAAAGTCTGGTGAAGAAAACCACTTACTGTGTCTTCCATCATTTAATACTTGTATTTTTTCCATCTATCCATGCATGGCCAAAAAACTCTCAGACGCTCTCTTGGCGCTTACACATGATTAATTTTCAGACAGCTGGTAAAGTCTCTGAAGTCCCAGTCACGTCTTCTACTCCAACAGTTTATGTGCCACCTGATACCTTACTTTGGTTTCACATTCAGTATTTGACATAACATCAAGTAAGTCACAGAAAGCCGGTCATTTCAAAAAGCTGCTTGTGACCCACTGGCCAAAGCTATGTACACTGAAAAACAGATATGCAAAGGTACTTGACAGAAGTTTGCACAGATCCATGTGTCGGACAGCACAGGTGCCAACAACATGCACAGTGGGTGGGCACTGCCCCACCATCCGGTGCTTTTAAAATATTCCTCAGCTGAACAGATTCAAAGGAAAGCATTTGGAAGTAAGGCTGCGCATGAACCATCCTGCTCTTGACCAGGACTCACGCAGGAAGTAAGGCAGGCTTGGGATTTTGGTTTATTCAATTATCTGGCCCAGAAAGTAATAAAACCAAGGGTGTTTCATCCTCACACCGACATGAACTCCATGTTATGAATAGCTGGACTACTGTAATGTCCTTGCAGTATGTCTTGAAAGAAATCAAAATACATGCCAAATATAACTCAAACACATGTTAATGTACTGATTGTTGGTGATTGGTGATCATATCTAGGAGGGAAGCAATCTCATGAACTATCTTGCTGTAATGGTAGTATCCTATTACAGTACCATGCTCAAATTCAGCTCTTTAGAAGGAGCCACTCCTCACAATGTTTGTGGAAAACTGACTATGGGCAAATCTGTAAAATTGTGGACTTTCTTCAATCAATTAGTCATATGGGCATGAAAAATGCAATATATTTTATGTTGAATAATGGCCATGTGACTGTTTAATAACGGTCACATGATTTCAACATCTCTGGGGAGATAAAAAGGGGAAATGGTTCAAAGTCAGACTGAAAAGTACCAGTCTTAAGATCTCCAGAAAGCATTGGAAGAGTTTGCTGGCAGCAAGCAGGAATTAGTGCTTGTTGCCAGCATTCAATATGGACATAGCTTTGTCAAGACACTGAAAACAGTTTGTCAGTTAGAGGTTTTTTTGTATGTGATACACAGAAATTCCAGCCTGAGTCTGACCCCAAATTTTTCCTGGCTTTCTCAAGGCACATATGAATGCCATTCATCATATCCATTTGTTGCACCAAGATCATGAAGAGAAATAGACACGTGAGACCATCCCAAAGTTCAAAACCCAGTTTGTCACAGTCAATAATTTTAGCTTCCCGCTAGAGTCAATAAATAATTGACTGGGGCAGAGAGGAACTGTTATTTCCAAATTGCACTGGGGCTCTTCATCATGCAGCAATCAAGGAAGGTGACCTTTACTTTCTGATGGCAACGTGCAGTGGGAAAAATATTTTTACATCTTGATTAATGCTATTTTAGAAAAACTCAGAAATAGATTAATTTTTTAGTTGACAAGCGGCATCACCTTTGATGCTGTCAATAATAACAGCAAAAAGAAAACTGACAGGAAAATGGTCATTCATTTAAAAATAAATATGCTTTTGACTTCAGAAACTAGTCAAGGTGAGACAGGTGGTGACAAAAATGTAAAAATGTAATTTGAACATCACTAAAAAGAAAACTCAAGAACTTCCATTAAATTTATTGCTTTTAAGTGGAAGAACACATGCAACTGTAAGATAATTAAAAAAAAAATTGTATTTAGCAGCTACACCTGAGGTCAAGCTCTGACCACGAAAATAAAAAGAAACTTTCTGAAAGAACTACTTGCGAGTTTGCTGTTAGACTACGCTGCTAAAAAGTGGAAGACTTTATTTTTCATATTTTCAATACCATAAATTCTTTTCGTTTTTTATGCATTTACTGTGACACATATATAGTTGAGATACAGAGCAGAAAAAGTCGAAGATGAAAAGAGGATCGCTTTTACAACAATTCTAATGATCGTATCCACAACTCAAAATCCTCAATGGAACTACTTCAAGAAATGCAAGCTAAAAGTTTTGCCATGACTTTGGCAGTTCTGCAAAATATGATCAAATATCTGTGGATAGATTGACAACAGCAGCGCATTCGAGACATTCTAAGAATTTCACAGACCTATAACTTTTTGCTGGAGAAATGGGAGAAAATCCCTCATCAAAATTTGAAAGGCCTGAACCTGGCTACAAAAAGCATTTACAAGCTGTGATCGTTGACACAGGCGGTTACTAAGTACCGATGAAGAAAGTGCATTCACGCATTTTTTGGGGGGGCATTTTCCTTTTTCCATTATTTCATTCATCTTTTGGAAATAAGGTCATCTTTTACTAATCTCATTTAATATCTATATGCAATTTAGGGTTGCAGGAGTCCATCCTAGGTGTCACAAGGTGAGAGGCAGGGTACACCCTGGGCAGGCTGGCCGACAATTGCAGAGCTAACACAGAGAGACAGACGACCTTTCACACTCACAGCCAATTTAGAATCACCAATTAACTTAACAAGCGTGTCTGTGGATGGAAGCCAGAGTACCCAGAGAGAACTTGCAAATTCCACACAGAAAGGCCTCAGTCAGCTAGTGGACCTTACTGAGGGGGAGACAGTGCTAACCACTGCACCACTGTGCCACCGCCTAAATATGCTGAACAAGGTCAAATATTTGCATGCTGAGTGCGAACAAATGACTATGTAAATAAAATGACTTACAGCATATCATGCAGCGTTCTGCGGTGTGCTTAATCGCTTATGTTTGCATTATGGTGACGACGAAATTACAATTCATTGCTATGTGTATGTCTGTGTTAAGTAAAGAAAGAGAATGAAAGTGAAAAAAGAGAGCAGAAGACCAAACTACAGGTTCGGCTTAAGTAGCAGGGCGACGTGAATTACGCGCACCATAAATCTTCCTCACTGACGTGCACACACACACACACACACACACACAAACCTATGGACATGAATGCATGCGAATGCACACTCACACAACACATCATCTTCTGTTATCTTAGATATGCATGGAATCCTAATCAACCAATAGGAGCACAGAGGGCATCTTTCACTTTCCCCCCCACTCCAGTCTGTTTACCCCCTCTCTCTGTTTCTCCCTCTCTCACACGTTGTCTCTGTGGAAACAAGAATTTTATAAAAGAGCCCAAAAATCACACAGTCACCTTATTTCCTTTTCCATTCTATTCAGTTTTATTCTATTCTATTCCTCTCTTGTTTAATTAACTCTGTATAGTAATTTGAGCCCTAAAAGCCACGTCCGAGAAAGGTTGATTAGTGCAGCTGGCTGATTAGAAATTATGCCTGTTGAAGCAAATGAACACGGTTCATTCCCCATGACAAGAGAATTGCTTTTCAGCAACCAACCAAGTATCAAGGCGACTCATTTCATCTCTTCATGACCCAAATCCCTTTTCCTCAACTGAACCAAACCAGATTTTATTTCCTAGCGCTACTCTGTTGGTAGTTGCCTCACACATGCCTGATGCAATTAAATAAATCTTTTTTATCAACAGTGGAAGTTTCTGTTCATAATTTGTCTGGTGAGATATGTAAAACACAGTTGTGACATCTGGCCTTATGTTATGTAATATACATGGATTATCTGATTTGTGGTTTGATCAGATTTCGCCATCAGATTTTATTATAAACCTTTTATAAACCGAGCCCAGCCCGCTTCAAATCACGATGAAATCAAGACAAAATCACACAGAAAGAAAGAAGTCTTGGGAACTAGCTGAAAAATGTAAATCATGTAATACCTATGGAATCCCATCATATATAAAAGTGCAGTTAAAAAAAACTCATCTACAAGTGGCTTCAGCTAATAATTACAGCAAAGGTTGCAGCTGAGTTGGACAGCTGTGTGTGCTGTAGATGCCAGGTGCAGAGCCTTTCTTTCACCAAGGTGGCCAACGTTGGTAAGTGCAAGAAGAGTCTTTTGTGTGATGCTTACCTTGCTTTGGATTGAAAGCATTAGTCCCAGGTGGAAAAACTCCATTTCTGACTCACAGCTAGTTGCTATTTTTGCTTGCTTATTTGATATAAATAAAAGACATGAAAAAGATTTCAAAAACTTAGTCAAGCATCAAGCACAACAGCTAATAACTCTGACTGGATAAACTATTGTGTTGTTCTTCCAATGCTATGGCTGCAATGTTTAATGTCTGTTATTACTTTTATTATTTTTAGTCGGTAGATTTAGATGTGAGATGTTATTGATCATCTACCTTATGAGACAAATATCTGAAAGTCTATCTGCAAGTCTATCTGCAAGGGCTAACATATTATTTCACATTTATATAATTGAGTTACTTTTTTGTGAACCAACATGCTAAACACCGAGTACTGTCTGCAGTGACATTTAAACATTTAAATAGATAGCGTGCTCACATTTCACAGTTAATAAAATAGCTAAAAATTTCATTTCAGGGTTAAAGGAACATGTTGAATGTGAATAGAGTCACGGACAGATGCTATTAGGCTCCGCTGATTGCCTGATAAAATCATACAAGGAGAGTTTAATAGCTTATCTGAAACAGGATTCTTTCAGGGTATTGTGCTTCTTGCAAGAGGAGCTCACTAACCTAATTCAATAACTAAAGGGAAACCGCAGTGGCAGTGATTGAGCTTCTGCAATTTGTTTGCTACAGCAGGACATAACCCTGTTGCTATCAAAGGTCATTTGTACACTACAAAAGCATTGCTCAAAAGAATCCAAGCAACACCAATATAGCAGTGCCCATATCTGTTAAAAGGACATTTTTTTAAATTAAACAAAAACTCAAAATTTGAGATGAATCTCTGTACCTTTTTGTTCAAAACTTGCATGCCAGCAAAGGTTCTTTTGTTTTCAGCCGTACATTGAACACCTAGTTCCTTCATCCCTAAAGTTTGATCATGCTTATAAAGGTCAGTACAGCTCTACAACATTATCTTTGAGCTTTAAGAAATAAAAACTAGCTCAGCTTCAGTAATAACCTCATTAAAAACAGTGTGCAATTTTCCATAACAGAGGTTTATGAGATGCTTCGTTTTGATTGGAATAAAAGAACGAGCGCAGACAGTTTGCTGTGGACATGTTTGAACCCTGGTGGTCATTTAAAGTTTTCAAAGTTTTCAAATTTGAACAGTTTGGGTTCTCCTCTGACAATGTGAACACTTGTTACATAAAAAAATAAATACATCACTGACTCTACCTGGTCCTGAAGTTAGCAGGGTGGGGGTGTCCATCGTACAATGACAGGAAGTCATATTCTTCTTCTATGGCAAATGACAAGAAGATGAGCTGGATTCTACTTCCTTCCTCCCCAACAATGACCCAGGTGCAGTTTGCCCCATTTGGGTAGCCGTAGGGAAAGCCGGGAGATTCTATACTGCCATTTCGACCTTTCATTGTACCCCCGCATGTGTAGATAAAACCTGAAAGAGAAAAGAGATTTGAGCACATCTTCACTCAGGAGAAAACATAAATGTGTCAAACTGCAGCATCGACATAGAATTTGAAAAGATAAACATTGTAAATTAGGATATTTTTAATGTAACATTTTTTTAATATTTAATAATCAATATTTTTAAACTTAAAAGTGTGATGATGCTAGAATGTTAAAGTGACTTATCTGTATGTTCGCCCAGGGATTATTCTATTGAGTAACTATTTATTGAAAGTGCAGGTGTGAGTGTTTCTTTGCACGTGCAGTTACAATAGCATCAGTGTGTAACCACCAGTGTGTTAGAGCTGGTTTAACTCTAATTTTGTTATTGTGACACAGTCACGACTGCACAGTTCATTGATACTGCACACAAAAGCACACAGACCCACACACACACTAGAAAGTATTTACCTTAAATGAACACTGCTGGGTTATAGTGCAGACCTACCCACCCCATTTCAGAATTGATGGTCAATTATTCATTATTTTTCAACATAAGACCACTTAAAAGTCAAAAGTAAAAAAATATACAAAACATTGCTTTTAATCAATGAAGTTAGAAACCTCGACTCAGCATGAGTGATATTAAGTAGGTCAGCTTAATTTTGATATATTCTGGTCTTTGATGCTGATGTATGATTATGTATTAATAGAAATATATGAAGTAGCTGTTGCCAGATCACAGAAATAAGTACTTCCCAGAACTTCTTCTAGTGTAGCTCCACTTATCTATAGTTTATGATTCACTCCTTATGAGTGAGGGCAAGGAGCAGGGGCAGGATTTCAGAACAGCACCCCAGGAAGTGATATTCATATTCAGTATGGGGTGCTTGAACTCAGGTCCCCTGAGTGACTGGAAACTCTGCTGCCACTGAGCAACCTTTCCAGCTGACTTAAAAGGTGAAATCAATAAGCGACCGGTGCATTCTCCTGGATTCATCCTGTGCGCATCTACAAGATCAAAAGCTGGCAATTCCTTTGTTTGCTGTTAATCAATTACTGACATGTCAAAATGCACAACAAGCGAAGGTCTGTGTCAGTCAGTGAGATTGCCTTTGAGCATGACTCAGCAATTTATAGCTGTACAGCAAAACCATTACCTTTGTTTTGTGGAGATATCCATCTCCAACAACTGAAACTGAAAAACGACACAGATTACGCTCTCACTCGCACCACGCGGCATCAAAAACAGTTAATGAATTCTTCAGGGATGGAGAAGATGAATACCACTTGATCTTAATGACCTACTACAGGCTCTTCAAATGACTTTGTTTATGTGGTGGCAGGCTAGTAGGGGGAGGAGACAAAGAAAGTGGGTTCAGGGAGAGGGATGGGCACAAAACTAAATATACTTTTCAACACTGATTCCACATTATCACGTACACCATGGTCATTTATTCAGAAATCTATTTGTTAGAATATATTCAAGTTGTTTAGAGTCCTAATCCATGAGTTAAGTAATCATAAAGGATGAAGTACTGGTTCCAGTATTCTAGGATAAGACAGTACTGGTTAACAGTATTTAGAAAACTGTGTTTCCCGTGGCCATTTTGAATTGATATTGTAATATTATAAAAGAAATGGTTAACACAACAACTGTGATCCTTTGCACTTCCTTTCATAAGGTGCATGTACTGATAAATTAGAAGTGAAGCTAGTTCTGCTGCTGTACTTATTCTAAATCTCCCCGGGTTACAGCACCTGCTAAATGCCTAAATTATAAAATGTAAATGTAATTGATCTCCTTGGACTTTACAGTTCACATCAGGATCATTATCTTCTCCCTTTGATCTTAATGATCCTTTTATATCAAACACACTACAGGTGCTAGATGAAAACCTTGGAGTGTCCAGGGAGTGAAGTCGGTCCAGGCTACTATTTGCAATGCTCCATCGATCGCCGATGGAGAAACTCTTCACTTCTTCTACTTCACAGGGAGCTGAGACTGCAGAGTAAGCTCACAGAGGAGGAACCATTGTAGCTGGTAGGGATTTAAGATTATTCTGCTGAAGGACACTAGAGCAAAGACATTTGCTGTTCTGGGTGCCTTCTTGCCAAGAAAATATATTACAAATTGCATTTATGTCTGTGTTATTTATTTTTGTATTCACCTATAAAGGTGTCGTTAGTTGTTTTTTTTCCAATCAAACATAAGCAGCAAACATCCAGATGGACAGAATAGAGAAGCTTTTCGTGCAACGGCAGTTTTGCCTCTGCTGTATTATTTTATCTATAAATTAAAGTGTTTTGCTGAAAAATGCTCCTATACTATGTCCAAAGTCCTTTAAACTTCTAGACTTTCATCAATCTCATCTGAGTGCAATGCTCAAATCAGGATGATCATCCCCCTGACTTTCATGTTTATGAGCCTTGTTATTTACCATGGCAGCCAGGGCCACAGGGACAGCAGGGACGATCCCGCTGGATGCTTTTCGAACCAATTATCCAAGACAGCATCCCAACCAAAATGATGTGAGTCTGTCTACATACGTGTGTGTGTGTGTGTGTGTGTGTGTGTGTGTCACTATGTGTGGTTGTTCAACCCTCATTTACCCAGACTATTCCGAGGCTATCACAGTGACGGATATAATGACCAATGGCAGCTTTGGCTCCAATTAAGGGCTGGTATCTCTACCCCTTCACAACCAATAAGGGGTGAGATGTTGAGCAACCGAGAGGGACAAGGTAAGCCATATGAGAGGACACCTGTCCACAAACACACATACCTACAAACCTCACTTGCTGCTGGCCACCCTGTCTGCTTATTTCTGCACACATGTCAATGCGGGGGGGGGGGGGGGGGGGGGTAAAAAAAAAAAA
>JAVDPK010001631.1:43589-77643 GCA_034780415.1 Cichlasoma orientale
CCCCCCCAAAGACAACAACATACTGCGCTGCCATTTTGCCCCAGTTCAAAAGTAGAAAGCCCATGTGGTTCTTAACAAGAATAAAGATTAATGTTTGTACCAACGGAAGCCACGGTTCTCAAAGGACAACAAATAACCACCAATACAAAGAGAAAGTGTCTTTGTTTCCTTTGAGTCGTCTCTCTAATCAAATGACAATGAGTCCAACTACATATTAAACTAATACTTTTGGATAGTTCTTGGATTTGGATTTAGCTGTTACTTGGACTTCTTGTTGAGCTGTACCATATCTTGCTTTTGTTTCTAAAAAAGTAAAAATAAAAAGAGCTGTAGAGCTGATAGGAACAAACCATTTGTAGTGCCATGAACCAGCTTATAGTGACAACAGAACAGGGCATACAGAGAATTGTTAATTCCTAAACACCTCTGTTTTAACTAAACAATCAGAATGTGTAACGTCGAGCAGTTTTCTCAGTGGTTATGAGTGCATGAAAGCACAATGTATGCAAAGAGCAAGGTTATTAAAAAAAAGCGATGAAAGTATCCCAAACACTAAAAAGCTCCAGCCAGCCCTCTACACAACAATCAAGGGGAGATGATTCAGGTGTGGATCATCCTCTGACACTGGCTGCCACCTACACAGGAACAGGAAACAGCACGCACAAGTGGAGTGCATGAGGTCATCATATGAAAATATCACTACAGTCATATGTGTATTTACAAATCCAAGGGTGCCTTTGTCTAGATTAGGCAACTTCATTATACAGAAAACCAAGGATAGCAGGTTGGGTGAATAAAGAGCGAAAAAGAGACAGAGGGACGGAGATGGAGAGCTGAATAAACAGAGAGAAAGGGACAGATTTCCCCTCGTTCATCACTGCGCAAGAATGAAAGGATGATTTAAAACTCATCACTCAGAGGGAGCGAGAGAGAGTGTAGGAAGGAGAAAGAAGTGGAGAAAGAAATATCGAAAGCGAGAGAAGAGAGGGAAGTAAAAGGAAGAGAGAGAAAGAATAAGCAGAGGGGAGAGAGAAAGAGAGAGGGAACAGCAAGCAGGAGACAGGGGTAAAAGACAGACTTCTAATTATGGTGACTACCAGACCGAAACTGACAGGCCCTCTACACGCACGCACGCCCGCAGACGCAAGCAAAGGGTCACAGAAAGACAGGAATACATGAACACGCATACACATGCGTGCACACACAGCTCACATGCACAGGCAGATTCTGAGGGATATATGCACAAATCCATGCATTATTCACACAGCTTATTGAATATGCTGGCCATTTAAACCTTTTACACGTTATGCCATTTACTTTGGTCACAATTCTTAGCCTACTCCCTCATAAAGCATCCTCTCAAACCCTAACCTTGCAAGTTAATCACATACATCGATAATGAAACCCTAGAGTAGCATTTATGCTTATCTATCTAATTGTTTGGTATTAGGAACTATATTGTGTTTATGTTGGTTTTATTTTATAAAGATTTTTCTTTGGGTACTTTAGCATTTATTGCTGGATAAGTCAGTGAAGCAGACAGGAAAGGAAGGAAAGAGAGCAGGGGAATGACATGCAGGAAATGGCCCAGAGTGGAATTAAACCCAGACCTCTGCAATGGCCTTGCAGTGCATGGACCGCCTACTTAACCCAATGAGCTAAACTGGCACCCGATCAGGCTGACTTGACCCATAGCAGAAGAGGTTAAAAGAAGCAGCGAAACACACATAATTGAGTCCGATTTTGTTAACAACTAGAAAACTTTTTTTTTTTTTTTTTTGCCATAAATGTGTGTCACAATTGGACCCGTTTGTTGTGCAAATTCATTATATTCAGAATAACCATATCTGTGGAGAGACGCTGCTTTCCACCAACAATACAGCTGCCCACTTATAGCCAAATACGGGCCAGGTGTGTTTAATTCTTAAAGGGATTTTTGAGTAGGAATTCATTTAAAGGAACACATATCCCCCCGAAGACTTAAAACGAGATGCTAATTGGCAAACAGTAAAAGATTTGTGGCTGGACTTGGTAGCTCCCAGGTGTGGGTATATGCACTGGTACTAATGAGGAACAGGGTTTAGCTGGAAAAGAGCATGCGTGCTCAGCAAAACCTTCCCTGGATAAAGAAAGCTTAAAGACAAAGAAGAAAATCTGCTTCGTGAATTGAGTGGATTTAATGAACCCTGGTCTACAATATAAGCTTGATCTCTTTTCTCAAAGTAATATCTCATCTTGAATGTCTAAGATAATGCACTCCAGAAAAAAAAAAAAAAAAGATAACACGAGATTAACAAGTGGCTTACCCTGGCACTTGTCACACCATTTTCAGGGAAGTCCCTTTTTTTATGTACAACTAGGTAGAGATATAAGTATATAAGTTTTGTTAAACACGTTTTCATCAAAGGTTTGGTGTAAGCACTGTTATTACACATGAAGATCTTTCCTTTCAAAAATAAAAGTGCTCTGAACAGCCACTGGGTGCGAATGCAGTTCTCTGCCTGCATGCAGCCTCTAATATTAAAGACATTTTACAACCTGCATTAGGCTAAAATTCTTTTTCAGTTCCTTAGGGCTAAAAGTTTTGACTCATCAGCTTTGTTGAAACTCTTGTGTTGTTACAGCAGAGTCTGCAGTATGGAAAAAAATGTAGGCGCATAACAGGCTGGACCATGAGCCACTGAGCAGTGATTTGGAATGGAGGAGGACATTTGTGCAGTCACTAAGACATTCACAATTGCAAAATAATGCCTCAAATGATTATGCACTTCATTGTGGCGTCTTTGAGCCTACAAAATAGACTTCTGCTTCGCACTTTGTTTTCTCAAGAGCATCAGTGGCAACACCCACGCACGCCCTAGTCCGGAAAGCTAGTGCAGGCTGAAAGACTCCTCGAGTGAGAAAAGCCGCATCATGAAGCTAGGGAAATTATATCAGTCAAACTGAATATATAAATTAATAAAAATCTGCCATTGCCATTGAGTAAGATAATTTGACTTTACACATCCTGAAATAAGCTTGATGATTCTGAAGGGGTGAAATCAATTACTAGGCTTGTCATTTTGCAAAGGGAACCCTATGATCACTATAGCTATTTTCACATGGTTCTGACTGCTAAATGAAGAAAATGTGTAATTACCCTATTTTTCATTTGAATGCGATCTGCAGTACCCCCTTAAGGTTTCTAGGCGTCCCCATTTCCTGCTAGGGGGGTGGCAGCAATGTCTCCGTATGAGACATATCTGTGTGGGTGTGCATATATCCTGTAAAATAAAATATTAGCCATATCCTCAGCAGTGCAGTGAAATTACACAAATCCATCCCTGAAGTAATAGGAAAAAAGAAAACTTTAAATTTGCTTCCACCTCTCTGCCTTCCTCCCTGTCTCCCTCATTGTGTTTGTTTCTCTTTCTTGATGGAGTTTCGCTTATTTATGCAGAATCATTGATTGTTTGTACCTTGTTGCATCATGTTTTGCAGAAATCAGCTTAAAGCATAGGTTAACCAAAAGTAAATGTCTGTACACTGTGGTTGTTATGTAACCTTTGCGAACAGTGTGTGTACACCAGCCCATGCAGGTCGGTCAGCCTTCTGCAGCCCTTAGGCAGTAAGAACTCTGTCCCTGTTTGGCCAAGCATGATTTTGACTCGGCTTCGGCTCCTACTTTGCCTCTGTGTGCTGATTTTGTACAATTACACAAATTGATTGATATTAAATCTGTTAAAATCCTTGCAGTTTATTGTGAGCTTTTCCATTTGGAAGGTGAAATTCCACCACAATCTCTTTCTCTCTCATTCTCCCTCTCATCTCTCTCGGGACCTCTGTGGTACCAGATTCGCTTAAAGGGATACTTCGTCTAATCTCACACACTCTCTTATTTATGATTAAAGAATGGGTTTCCCAATGGAGCAAACTGACCAAAAAATAAATAAAAATCCTTGCAAACATACCAACAATCATGCGGTCAGTATTCAGATCACAACGGCACTCAAAGCTCCACAGGACAAAATGAGATGCGTGTATTTGCGTGCACACGTGTGCGCGAGACCAATGTTAGTTAATTTAAATGAGCTGTGCATGGCTCTGGAAAAATGATTGTATCTGTAATTTTCTTGTGGTGGTTTCGGATGATTGAGTGAAGGAAAGATGAAGAAAATGAAGGAGTGGTGGCGGAAAGGTAAATAAACCGATAAAAAAAAAGATGACAAAATGAAGAGTGAAGTGGACAGAGGGAAAAATGAGGACAACAAAAGATAGCAAAGGAAAAAAAATGCAATAGAGAGAGACAGAGTGAGAGAGAATAAGCACGTTTGAAACGTCCCATTGGTTCCCGCTGTCAGGAATGCTTGTCAACCAAGAATTAGACTGCTCCACGCTGCCACTGACTGACAGTCGGCCTGCGGTCTAGACTATACCCTGGAGTGGTTGAGGCTAAATAAGGGAAATGCCTAGAGAGAGACAGAAGGAACACACCGGGCTGAAAATCAATTTATAACACTGTCAGTCAGGGGAAGGAGGGGGCGATGGAATAGAGATAAAGAGAGAGAACGAGGGAAGAATGAGACAGAGGGACACACATAAAAGGAAAAGGCAAAGACGAGATTTGAGAAAACAGTAAACAAATGGGACTGATCAAGAAAAGATGAGAACAGAGGGGACTCTTGCTGTGTTGAGGGAATCAGAAAGGAAGAGAAGATGAAGTGGTGAAGAGGAGACATGGGGAAAGATACAGACGCATGCTACTGTGCTTTTATGAAGCAACTCCAGGAGACAGAACCTCTTCATATAATAAAGCGCTGCGGGGACACAATCAGCCTTAGACCATTTAATCACCACCGCTCCAAAAACAGGCACTTGAATGCTGTGAATGCAGAGTCAGCACACATTTGCTTAGTTATTTCCTGGTGAATTGAAATGAACTTTAATAATGTAGCCATAATTACTTACAGTCTAAAACACGGGTTTGTTACCACTAAATTCATTACACAACACTGCATCCTGTAACTTTAAATGCAAGATATTAAAGAAGACATTTTAATTATCCCAACTTGTCTATAAACACACTTAAGTATTAGACATTATTAAGAGTCCAGAGACGAGCAGTTTTAGTGCCTCCCGACTAGAGCAACAACTTCAACGAGAGCAGAGGTAAACATTAAATTACAGCTGAAATTACCGTCAGACTCCACTCCTGTAAAATCGCTGCAAGGGTTTACAAGGAAGTGTGAGGGAAAGCATGGAAGTGAGACATGCATGGCAGCATGTTGTGCAAACACAGACAGTGTTTTATGATTTATCCAGAGCTGAACAAAAGTACAGGTAAAAAATATTGCACGGACTTCAATGCAGATTCAGCAGTTACAGAAAAATGAATTGAGGTATGATTTATTCAGCAGGGTCAACTCTTCCATCAGTGTCTAAGTGTATGGTAAAATGTTTCTGAATTGCTTGCTAGCCCATTTAAAGCTAACAAAAGTCTGCAGCCTGTATGGTTTTAGTTGTCCAGAGTTATGTTGTGGATGAGAACTATTTGGTGAGATGTGAGTTAAGTGAAAGCATGGTTGCTGGTGTGATGCTAGGGCAGTGGAAGCGCAGTGTAGATGGCTGATCAGTACAGAGAGAGAGAGAGACAGAAGACGAGACTAGACGGAGGTGCACCGCCGATCCATGTGGGCGAGTTGGTGGTTCAATTTTTCTACAAAATAGGCACTTTCTAAGCCAGTGGCACACACACACACACACACACACACTTTCAGTTACCTGTTTGGTTTCAAAGTTAAAACCAGCTTGCTGCAGTACGTGGGCATCCGTTGCAGTTTAAAAGTACAAAGTACGCTTCCATCTCACCCTTTGCAGCGGTAAAGGCAGCACTTTGCAACAGTTATATATAGAATCAAAGCAGAATGCGATTCTGAAATAAATCTGAAAAATACAGAATGAATGTTGAATATCTCTTGATGGTATTAAAAAGCCTTAGCAGTCAAACAAGACTTCTTCAGCAATCATATAGCCCACTTTACACCATTTAGCTCAAGAAAACCAATCTCTTTATCAGGCTCAAAACTGGCCAAATGAGATTTCTGTGGAGCACAAATGTATTCAAATTAAATGGAAACCATTAGTATTCCACACGGTTGGTGACTTGTAGAAACACAGATTTACTGTTGAGGCCATTTAAAATTGTGAAGGGCTTTTATGCCCTCCTAGAAGATTATATGTAAGTGCAATAAATAACCCAACACCCCCTCAATTCATTGTTACTTTCATCTTAATACTGTTTCACCTTAATGCTTTTTCATTTTGAATGTGATTAGCCTTCCATAGTCAAAATGCATATTCCCAATTGATTTGTGCCCAAACATTAATGATTAATCACAGTATGTTTCTAACATACCAGTAGAAATGGTCAAAAGTTCCTAACGTAGTTCTATCGTACTTTAGTTTAAAGGTAGTTTAGCGAGGTAGTGCTGTGATCACTCCTACCACCTTATACTGGTGTGGAAACTCATGTGAGGAACAATATCAGCATTTGGAATGATGAATTATAAATCAGCATCAGATGTGCTGACAGTAAAAAAGCATGCGCATCTTCTACTGCAGTTGATTCAGTGTTTGCATTTGTTTCAAACTACTCCAACACCTACTGACCTCCAACTTTTTGGAAAGCAGGAATGGCATAAATGTACAAACTTTAAGTGGTGTTTTCTTAAAATGTGATACTGAGTGAAGTCAAAGCCCTTCTAGAAGCAAATATCACCCTCTTCTTTTTTTTTTTCAGCTGGCCCTTTTAGGAGTCGCCACAGTGGCTCATCTGCCTCCACTTCATCCTGTCCCTAGCATCCTCTGCATGAACTCTCTCACTCATCCATGAATCTTCTCTCTGGTCTTCTTTTCCTCCTGCCTGGCAGCTCCATATTCAACATCCTTTTTCCAGTATGCACACTATCCCTCCTCTGCACATGTCCAAACCATCTCAGCCTTGCCTCTCTAATTTTGTCTCCAAACCGCTCAACCTGAGCTGACTCATTTCTAATCCTGTCACTCTCAACGAAAATCTTAGCATCTTTGACAGAAAACTTTGTCATCTCTGGGTGTTTACTAAGGCAGTTCCTTTAGAGCATTATCTAAACAAGCTCTAATTTCAATGGTCATCATTCACTTAGAAACTGCGTGGTTAGAACACAGACAGGATAAAAGTACCTGAAACTTGCATTCATTTTAATGGCCATCAGGGTACAATACTTCTGGTTTCAAAAAGGCTTTTCCTTAAAGACGTCTGTGGGAAAACTGCCATCAGACTTAAACTCCGTGAAGACTTTCCCAATCAGTTTATGGGCTCAGTTGCTAGTGCCAGGTCATACTGAATAAAACATTAACTCCATTTTGCAAATTATGGTTTCAGAAAGTTTCACAAAAGAGGATTACCCAGAAAAGGTTGTTTCACAGTCAAATCTACCCCTTGCTTCTCACATGTGGTTTCAAAACACCAAGATGGCAAAAAGGATCACCTCGAGGCTTCAAAACCGGAATTCAAAGACAAATGGATGATGTCACTATATGTACATTCATCTTTTATTCTATGGTCAAGAAACATCAGTCAAAGACAATCAAGCACTGCTTAAAAAGTTTGACATTGCCCTGAAGTAAAGTTTTAAAAAGCTTTTTTTCCCAACCTGGAAGTCATGCTTCTACTGTACCTTTGTCTTTGCAGGTTCTGAATTCACCCATAGATTTTAATTTGTGATTCCGTGATGGTCATGCCTATCTTTCACAATGTTTTTAGTAAAATTTGTAATGACAATGTATAGGAACATTATTCTATTCTATTCTATTAGCAGTGTGTACTGCAAATGAACATTAATATTGTAGTACAGTGACAAGCCATAATACTTGAAGTGTATGTTTCCGATTGCAGCATGCAGGCTTTTATGGCGGCTGGCTAAATAGCGGCTCAGAGAAGCTCTGGCATTACGCAATTGCACTGGAGTAAGGGAAGGGGAAAGGAACAGTAAGCGGTGAGGACAGGAGCCAGTGGGAATACGCAAACACTCACATTCCCTGATAAATTAAGAAAAAAACTGCTTTCTAAGAAAGTGGGTCAAAGAGAGTGGGCTAAGAATTTTAAGCAAAGAACTGTTTTTGGTAAATACAACCTTGAGTGTGTGCTTCTGAGCAGTGAGGCAGGGAGACAGTGAGACAGTGAGACACTGAATGACTACTTGGCTTTCCCCCTGTAAAGATTAATACCGTATTTATTGTGTTAGTCACTGTGTTTTAAACCAGCTTATCGAATGAGCCTCTTGCATGCATGTAGAGAAATGCAAACATAGACATCATATGATGTGCCAGCTTATCTAATGAGACTTAGATCATAGACTTAGATCATTGAAACCAGCTTATCTAATGAACCTCTTGCATGCATGTATAAAAGAATATAGACATCATATGATGTGCTTTTATAAATCTCTTACTGATAGGCAGGTAAATAACAGCATAAAGAATTAATTAGACAGAGAGAAATGGGGAGAGAGCTGCTGTCTTAGGGCTTTACTATTGATTTGTGTCTGCTAAGTGTCATCATCTCCATTGTAACTAATGAGGGCGTCCATGCAAACACACACTAAGAATACAGTCTTCTCTCCCGTTCCTCCTTCTTACTATAAAGTTGCTGTAGTTCCTGCAAAAACTGCAAGAACAAATCCGATTCAAATCAGACATGTTTCACTTCCTTTTCCTATCCATCATCTTCCATATGGCAAAAGCTGGAAAATTTACTTGAAGCCACTGCTGGACTTCCAATGGCATTTTTCAGACATAGAGTACACAACATTAATGGCTTTATTAATTTCTTAAAGGGATGCCATTCATGGAGTACTGAAGTGTAGTGTGACCAGCCTGCTTTTTCAGACATGAAGATGACACATTCATATGCCATCACATTAATGGAAAGGAGTGCATGTCTGAAAGGGGCTTAGGTACCACTTAGGGGATTCATTCCCAGGATTACGATTTCATTTTCAGTTGTGAATAAATACTGTGTATACAGAGAGGTGGAGCAGAATGGGCATGGCAGCAGGCCAAACATTACCTCTTATTGAATGGATTTTCCTGGAAAGATTCTTATTTAGTTTACATTTGATATAAAAACAACCATTAACCATTTTTTCTGTAGTTAACTACTCTTAACTAAGCCACACTCCTATTATCCAGTGTATATATCCAAACATATATAACAAAATGTAGAATAGTTGCTAACTTAAACCGTTTCATGTAGCCTAAACAATTTCAGCAAACATCTCAGCCAAGTCAGAAACATGGCTATCAGATTATATATGAAAATAAAAAATTTTAATTGCCATTTTTCAAATGACATATAAAGTGTATTTTATGTCCCTAGTGGTAAGATTACATTCTTTGTCACTGCATTTTAAAAAAACAAATGACCATTACAAAAATTATCCATTAAGAATTATTAATTTCATCTTTGTTTCTTTGCCATATGACCTTCTGCAGCTTAACTGTGTGGCACCGCGCATCATGAATTATGGACACTGCACGTTATACTCCAAATAGCCAAGGAAGAAAAAAAATTATGTTAAATATATGAAATATGCGTTACTTCAAACGATGTTTACGCGTCATTAAAATATGAGCATTATGAACGACGCTCGTTCTACAATTCATGACTCGCATCTCAATAAAAGTTAAAATCTAAAACGATAACAAAACTACAATACAAACATACATCAGTCCATTCTCTTCCGATAGCCGATGTTGTTGCCGCATTCATGCTTGTGCAGGTGCATCTGCGTGTGTTAATTACTTTTAGTCGTGTCCCGGTGTGTTACATACAGATACATAAAAAGGAGGACCTTTTTTCCCTTCCTGGGTACTACTATTTTCTGTGGTCAGTTTTTTTAAGGTGCAAACACATTTGTCCCTCTAGTTGTTTGTTCTTTGTGCAGACTTTGGGGAATCAGCCGGAAATGCATGCAAGGTAATGAACGTTTCTCGGGAGATGCGCTTCAGGTTACGTTTTAAAACTTCAAAAATAACTAACGATATTAGACCTAATAAAAATATCAGGCTAAGATTAAGAGATTTATGGCATTTTTCTATGAAGATATCAAGGCTGCAGCTCCATCTAGTGGCAGATGGCTGAGTAATATTTAGAACAACCATTTACAGCAGCGGCATCAATTAAAATCTTAACAATTAGGCTAACTGGTCTGGTAGTGACAATAGCGCAGATTAGTTCGATTAGTTGACTAGTCGTACACATTCCTAATAAACACTGAGTGTTGTTTCCGGTTTGCCATATCCTCTGCAATTATGAATTGATTTGATTATGAATTTATGATAACGATTACAGTTCTTAAGTACAGAGGATTCAACTCTAAATTATAGTGGAAATCACAGACAAATACACTGAATTAGACTCATTACAATCATGATAACCCACTAAGATATCAACAATTACAGTAATAGGTCCATCATTATTACCCATTCATAAACATTACACAGACATGAAGTTTGACGTTGACTTTTCTTTCAAAGATAAAAATCATAAAATGCACGTAGTCTCATATCCCTTTTTGACTTCCTTTATTGTTGTCATCTTCATGAACTAGCTTGAAGAAAGTACTAGGTGGGGAATCCAGACAAGGAATATGTATAAGCCCAATTCACAATAAGTTGAGATGCTGTGTAAAATGTAACGAAAAACAGAATGCAACTCATGACTGATTTTCAACAGAAGATAGAAAAATGATCAAGTGTGTAAACTGAGGCATTTTAATATTAAGAAATGTTTTGCAACTAATTAGGTCAATTGACAATAGGTCAGTAACATGACTGGGTATAAAAAGAACATCTTAGAGTTTTTCAAAAGTAAAGATGGCCAGAGGTTCACCAATCTGCAAAAAAATGCATCTACAAATTGTGGAACAATTTCAGAATAACGTTCATCAAAGCAAAATTGCAAAAAATGCAATTTGAATGCATCATTATCTACAGCACATAATATCATCAAATCATTCACAGAATCTGAAGTAATCTCAGGGGACAAGAGACAAGGCTGAAAATCAATACTGGAAGAGCCCTGGTGCTGAACTGGCCAGCCTCCAGTCCAGACCTTTCACCTATTGAAAACATTTGGTGCATCATGAAAAAAAATAAATAAATAAATACATACAACAAAGATGCAGAACTAGCTGTTGAGCAGCTAGAATCTTATATCAGGCAAGAATGCGACAACATTCCTCTCCCAAAGGACCAGCAGCTGGTCTCCTCAGCTACCAGACATTTATGGTCTGTTGTTAAAACAAGAGGGGTTGCGACACAACTTTTCTGAGACATGTTGCAGCTGTAAAATTAAATAAATGAGACCATATTTTTTCACGAACTATTAAAATCTCTCAGTTTCAAGATTTGATATGCTTTCTGTGTTCTGTTGTGAATTAATTATGGTTTTATGAGATTTGCAAATCACTGCATTCTGCTTTTATTGACATTTTACATAGTGTCCCAACTTTTTACCTCACCCACCAATAGGTGGAGGGAGGTTATGTTTTCTGTCTTGTTGGTCTGTCTGTATATTTGCTCTTAGTAGGATACCAAGAGAAATTATGAATGGATTTTGATGAAAATTTCTGGAGTTGTTGGGGGTGGTACAAGGAACAGCTGATTAAATTTTAGTGGTGCTCTGGATCCAGGATTTTGTGAAAGTATTCTTTACGGGGTGAAGTATGCACTCTACTAAATGTCCTTGTAGTTTGGAATTGGGGCTGTATAAATGGAAATAGTGTCGTAAAGAAAACCGTAAAACAACACAGTTTCCACTGAAAACGTTCACGTGTAAATGGGGCCTAAGGTTAAATCCAGGTGGATAGGAGACAGAGATAACGTTAACACATGGGCCAACTTCTACATCCTGGAAATCTGACGACCCTCCCACGTCAGCCAGTTACCCTCCGAAGTAGGGTGTCCTCCAAGACAGTGAGAAGGTTGACACAGTTATGTTCACACAAAGGCTTGAGTTGTTGAGACTGGCAATCCTGTGTTAAATTCACACTGTTTTCCTCAGGCTCTCTTTCACACGCATACTTATCTTTCTCACTATGCTGTCGTGAAACAAAGCATTTCTTAAGTGGGTCTCAAGTCGTAGTTGAGTAATCATCAGTTATATAAGAGAGGGGCTTCATGCACACATTTAACATAATACTGATGTGTTTATGTAGCAATAACAAATTTAAACGGTTTTAGTTCCACATACATGGAGTTAGAAAAAATCATTTAAAAGGCTGCAGTTTGTTGTATGGTCACTGAATCATAAGGCTCAAACTTGTCTTGTATGAGATTGCTACTTCAAGCAACACTGTTTGGATTCACCTAGCCAACTCTCAACAGCAAAAATGCATCATAAATCAGTGCAAGGACATATTCACATGAATATTCAGTGAACACTTCTTGTCGAAATGAGACCTTGTGATTTCTTTTTTTCTATTGTTTTTTGAGTGTGTGTGTGTGTGGGGGGGGGTCCTCACAAACTGCTGACAATTAATTAATTGATTTTGTGTTTGTTTTGGTTTTTGTTAGAATCTTTATTAGTCCATCCCAGAGGCAAGCACGTGGTACACCAGCTTCATGACTCCTGATTTGTATTGATGCCAGCGTCAAGGGACACATTTCTATCTGTTTGATTTGCTGTCCCAGCCCTTGTTGAGTTATTGGCATTGATAACGAGGCATACACGTTATTGTTTGGTGTTCTGATAAAATAGGTTTACAACTGTAAGATGTTGCAAGTTTCCTGATTAGTAGCAATCCAGCTCCTCTCTTTGTCAGGATCTATCAGTAAATCAGTTCAGTACCACACTTGGGAACCGAATTTGTGCAAAATTGACAGCAAAAAGCCCTTAAGCCAATCTAAGTGGACTATCTCAACACAAGTAAAAGCAACATGAACGTGAATTATGGCCTAGTCAAAAGCTACAATATTTGCACTCCTCCAGGCTATAATATTAATTTCAGAAAACTGAAAAAAAATAATTGGCCTTTACACAAAGAAGACTAGGCTATGTTCACGGTATAGTATTGTCTAGACTTTAATAGATTCTACAAAGTAAAAGCAATGGTGCACCCATTGCCAGTAAGTACTACCTCAGAATCCTTTAGTAAGATATTAAAGTCTAATACAACCATGGCAAGACATGCAATCTCGTTCAACCACTCTAAAACTTTTTAGTCATATGCTGAAAAGATGAGGGAGGAAAAATTTAGCTCTCCTCAGATTCTGCAGAGACACTAAATTTATCCTTCAACTTTCATGCATTTTAGCGGGGCAAAAGTAGTGTAGAATCTAGAGTTAATATAAATCCTGTGTATTGTGACATTATAATAGAATCATGAAACGGGGAATACTGGTTCAACGTAATGTTTAATGCATATGTGGAAGTGCTAAAGCATGTCGACCGGCATTTGAGGGCCGCGTTTTACTTTTTCCAGGCAGTGTCCATAAAATCCACAGGGCTCCACACTTTCTCACCTGGTAGGTGACTCATAACTAGCTTTGTCATCACCGTGGTTTTATTTGTAAACATACTGATAGCAGTCAACAACATGTACTGAGGGAGGCTGGAGTATATGGTCATGTTCTAATGTATCTGGTGTTCACTGTTGCGTGACATTTGACTACCAACTTAGCTATATTATAATTTATAAGGTGTAATAATATGGCTTGGATATTGAGCAAACAAGCAAAAACGGGGGTTGGTGTGTATCTGTGAGGAAGAGCAGAAGTAAACAGTAGGGCAAAGAGCACAAGTTTTTTCATTTTGTCTCAAGTGTCCACACAAAAACATATGCACTAAAGTTTTTAGTGTATGTTGATAAAAGAAAACTGTTGGTATCATGTAATTTTTATGTTTTGTACATGAAAAAATACACTTCAACAGAGGCAGTGTTAGGAGGCAGTGTTGTTCTTTTAAGCATTAACAGACAGAAAATATCCTTACCAGACACTTTGTTAGCTATACCCATTCAACTGCTTGTTAATGTAAATATCTGATGAGCCTCAGGTCCTGCTGCAACAATGGTAGGGTCAGAATCGACCAATCATCTGGCAGCAACTCAATGCATTTAGGCACGTAGAAAGAAAGGTGACTTTGAATGTGGCATGGCTGTTGGTGCCAGATGAGCTGGTCAGATTATTTCACAAACATGAGCGGTCAAGGCTCATTGATGCACGTAGAGAGTGAAGACTAGTCTGTGTGGACCGATCCAACAGACGAGCTACGGTAGCTCAAATTGCTCAAAAATGTAATGCTGGTTCTGATAGAAAGGTGTCAGAATGCACAGTGCATTGCAGTTTGATGCGTATGTGGCTACATAGCCTCAGACCAGTCAGGGTGCCCATGCTGACCCCTGTCCACCAAAGAGAGCACCAACAATGGGCATGTGAGCGTCAGAACTGGGCCACAGGTCTGATGAATCACATTTTCTTTCACATCATGTAGATGGCTGGGTGCATGTGTACTGTATCACATAGCTGGGGGAACATCTGGCACCAGGATGCACGATGGGAAGAAGGCAAGCAGGCAGAGGCAGTGTTAGGCTTTGAGCAATGTTCTGCTGGGAAACCTTGGCTCCTGCCATCCATGTAGCTGTTACTTTGACACGTACCACCTACCTAAGCATTGTTGCAGCCCATGTACACCCTTTCATGGAAACTATATTCCCTGGTGGCTGTGGCTTTTTTCAGCAGGATAATGTACCTTGACACCAAGCAAAAATGGTTCGGGAATGGTTTCAGGAGCACAGCAACGAGTTTGGCCCTCCAATTCATGAAAGAAATTGCCAGAAAATTTGCCAAATTGAGATATCTTCCTAAATGAATCTACAGTGTTAGCAAAGTAGAGTTAGGCAGATATTTCATGAGTTTTATTTTGTATCATTTTTGCTACAGCCATTTTTTTCGTTTTATTGTTTTTTTAATTTATTGCTTGAAAATGTATTGTGCAATTTATTCAAGAAATTAAGCTGATGCAAATGGATAACATAACATCACATTCACAGGGGGATAATGAAATGAACATAATATATATGACAATTAAAAGAACTGGGATTTATAGTAACTCTTTTTTAAAAACACATATGTGTTAATAAGTGCTGTATGTGTGAATGTTCTGTCATTCAGATACTCTGCGGAGGAGATAGGGTACACAGAGACATATCTACATACACACACTACGATCATTATAGTAAGATGATCATTTCAAGCAAAACTTCAACTGGAAGAAGGTTAAAAACCTACTTTTACTTTATATTCAAAATTATTTTCTACTGGAACATTACATAAGTGAATTGTTGGTCCAATATCATGTCTTTGTGGGCTCATAAAATTTTGGCTTGAGACCAAATTAGTTGTCTTTAGGGCTTACAGCTGTGTCTTCTTGCCATATGACAGCAAAATTGCCACTGGTGCCATCATAGTGTCTTAGGAATTATCATTATCCACTCTCTATGAGCATCTATCTATGGTTGACATCATTGCCACATTCTGAACCGGGTCTTTAGCTTAAGGAGAAACTCATAAACTAAACCTATGCTGGAAAATGCTACAAAAACAACACCTTTGACTGGCCCTTTAAGCAACTTATTTCCTACATCTGAATAAAATAAAATAAATTAATGAACAGTGACAGAAAATTCAACACAATTAATGTTGCCTGTCTCCTTCTTTAGAATTGTTTCAGCCTCTGCATTTATTAGGCACAGAAATGTGAAATAAATGTCTATGCAAAATGAAAAGAGCCTCCTAAAACAACAATGGCTGAATATGGATGCGCGTCAAGTGCATTAAAATTAAAAGGATAAAAAAAAAAAAAAAAAAAAAAAAGAAACATAAAAAATTAAGGCCAGCAACATATCTCTGCAAACAGAACACTGGTAGAAGACTGAGGTTAGGACACTTTGTACTTAACAACAAAAGACACATTTGATGCCAAGCTAACAACACTGAACATCTGCTGCAATTACAAAACACTGCAGCAAATGGTGGAACTCTGTTTCTGACAACCATAATCCTCTCTAATGTAACCATTGTCCAATTACTTCTTAGATTGTCTCTTAGATTGTCATGTACAGAGGAGAAAACATTCATATCGATGGCCACAGCATGTTAAACAAGGCTGACATTGAAGTGAAACTGAACAGGGATTCAGTATTGCTCTAGAGGGCAATTCATCAGGGCCCATGGATGCTCTAACTGAGATGCAAATTCCTGCATTACCTACAATCTGCTTCTATTCCAGAAATATGGAGGAAAAAAATATATATAAATATATATTTTTTTGTAATCCTCAACCTCTTTTCAGCAGTTGCTTTTTGAGACAGGCATTTCCATTATCTTCTGATTTTTGGGTCTATTTCTGAGAAATCTTTCTTGGCAACTTAAAAGTGTAATTAGGCCACACTACTGCTTTCCATAATCCCCCCTTCCCCCCCTCAGGATTTATATTGGGTGTTCTTGCTCGAACCTGGCAATGATTTGAAAGCCCTAAAAAGAATGCTGGGGGTTTCCAAAACTGTGAAAGTATCTCCAGCAGGATTGCCATATTGGAAAGAAGCACAATTATGACATTTTAGATTAACACAATTATAAAAAAAATATAAAGACCATTTTAGTGTGAATATCATGATAGCACAAATTGTACCTGATTTTATCATGCTATCTTTTTTCTGTCTGATTATTTTATGTGAACTAATGATGGCGGTAAGCTATAGAATATTCAGAAATAAAAATTGATCAGCTCTTGTCCATTATGGGCTTAACATACAAATCCTCACTGTGATCTCTGAGGCACAAATTCAGATCTGCCAGTCTTTTTTTAAGTACATCCCTACTGTACTTTAACAGCTGACATACTGACCTTATACTTGCAGCCTACATTTCTATAAATCATTATTTGGGCTAACAAGATGACAACTGAACTGTGGTTGCAGACGGCAAAAATACTTTTAATTAGAGAGGGCCATCTGTTGAGACTATATCGGCACCATTCGCATACTGCACATGGGTAAAACCAACTCATTGCAACTTTGATTGATCAAAAGCAGTCGAGACTTAAAATTGATTATTTCAGGCAATGATTAATTCACAAGACTGAACCCCCTCGACTGTTGGGGGTATATTGTGACAGTGATATGGTTAATGAGTAGAGTACAGTGACATAAAATGAACAAATTGCTGTTACCTCAGGAACCTCTGCCTTGGGAAGCTCATTACAAACTCAGAGAAGTATTCAACAATATTGATTTCTGTCGGGAAATTATGTATTTACCTCAAATCCTCCAGTGTGGAAAAATAGATTCATCCAGGGAGGAATACTAACCCATTCAGTTATTTTGAACTCAAGATTCACATCAGTGGGGCCACAAACACCTGAGGACTAGAGAAAGTTTTGAAGTTGCATGCTTGCTTTAAAATGCTAATCCAGGGATTTGTCAATGCACTTCAATTAAGAACAGTTTACACTATAGCGTCAGGGGGCAGGATAGCTTCATTTATAGCGTTTTGATTTTTTAAGAAGGTGGGGTTTAAAAATGATCCTACTTTTCACAGACCCAATAGGGTATTTCGTTAAACCTTAACTAAAGGGGCTATTTGATTACTATGAGATGATTCTTCTGTTAAATTTGAAAAAAGATAAATAAAAAGTTTTTCTATAGTTCTATAGAGAACATTTTTGGAGGCTAATTACAGGTAAGAGGAGCTTCATGTGTAAAATTGTTGTTGACCCTTTAAAATGAAAGATTTTTCTACTTTGTGGATAAACTGTTCTGTAATTGCCTCTATGTTGATGATTAGGTTGAAGTATACTAAAGTATATATTGCTGCACTGAGCCCAAATCCAGCAATACAGTGCTCACATAACACAGAAATATCTACATGAACAATAATGAAACACAAATGCCATCCCTGGACCCTAAACAAGACCCAAATCCCAACATATGGTATGGGTTAAACATATGGACTACAAAGAGCTAAAACAATTAGTCAATAAATTGTTAACTTCTTTTACAGTGTGTCTTTATCCTGTCACTCTCTCCTCAGGCTTAACCAATCACGGCAGATGACTGCCCCTCCCTGATCCTGGTTCTGCCAGAGGTGCTTGCTCAGAGGGGTCGTTTTGACTGTTCAGTTTTCTCTAGTTATTGTAGGGTCTTTACCTTAAAATTTAAAGCGCCTTGAGGTGACTGTTTGTTGTGATTTGGCACTATATAAATAAAAATTAATTTGATTAAATTGATGATTTTGCAAAAAGAAAATGAATGCACCATTTACAGTGTGTAACAAATTTATTAGACCATCTGTCGCAAAAACAAGAACACACAAATATTTTATAAATCTATCAAAAAATTTGTTTAAAACAAAAAGTTATATTGTTGTTTATTAGGTAAATAAACTGAATTTGCATTTATATACCAAACTTTGAGTTGGCACACCAGACTTTTCTGGGAAATCAGAAATTAATCAAGCACAGCAATGCATGCAAATAACAAGTAATTTGACATGTTATTAAAAAATAATAAAGTGATTTACAATTAAAAAAAATACTCAAAACAATAACAAAAATTTAATTTTGGTTAAAGAGCTTTCGCACACTGGTGGATTAACCATTGCAGAAACACAAAAATGTATTTTGTTAATTACCAATGCTGTTAATTTAGGGCAGCTGTGGCATAAATCTTACAGTGGGTGGTGGTCTAATAAATGTGTTAAGCACTATAGGCTAATGATGACTTCAGACCTTTTAGACCAAAGATAATTTGCAGGTTTTATTTAATTATTTTTTTTGGACTTCCATTTATTGAAATGATTTTACTGTTTTTTTAATAAAGAAAAAAATCATAATGATGGGAATCTAGGAAAGCTAAGCAGATGAACACATAATGAAGCTTAGCCGGACGTTTGATAAGGCGAAGAGGAAGGAAGATCTGAAATCACTCATCCACAATCTTTCCCAGGTGTTTCGCCATTTTCTCTATTTGACATCACCTGCACTTTCCCATGCTGTCAAACCTCATCTCTTCTAGCCCAATCATCTTTCTGCCCGCCTTCCTTGAGCCAATCAGCCTCCGCTAAGCGTGCCTCAAATATCACTGCTTATCTGTCATTCTCCCTTCCAGATTCATTCATGCAACTCACCACCTTCCTTTCAAAGAGCTCCTTCCAAGCCTCCATCTTGGTCTCCACCACCACTTGTGTCCAGACTCCGGGGGGTACTGCCTAATTCCTATCTCTACTGGGATTCCCTTCAGCTTCAATGGGCCATCGGAGTCTAATTGCCAAACAGCTATTTGTATTATCAATAAATCTTGTTCAATTTCTCGTAATGATCTCTCCTTACTGAATTAAAGTTTATTCAGGGCACGGGAGTGTCTCCTTTTTGAAACTAAAGTTGATGGCTCAGTGTCTTTTCTAAAACAGTGAAGTTTTAGAGTTACTTTAACTGTCACGATTGTTTAATCTAAATAGAAAGAATAAGCCCACGCTGTGACATCAGTTCCATATCTCTCTCTTCAGTTTACGTACACACACACACATGCACGCACCCACAGAGTCTCTCATCCCTCTTAAGTCTTTCTCACTCTCTCTTCTTCCTACTTTCCTCACTTATTTTTCTTCCTTACCTCCCTTACTGTCTGGTAACCTTAGCAACAGGCAGAAGGTTGGGCTGCCAAGTGGGAGTGCAAAAAAAGCTAAGTGATACAAAGACTAAGGAAAGAACTGGGGGAGAAATGTTTATAGAAAACAAAACAAAAATAATAAAAAATGAGGCAGAGGAAAAGAAAAGAGGTGCGAAATTTTTATTAAGTATAAAAGAGAGATCATACAGGAAGAAGAAATGTGTCACATGAAGGTACGAGTATGAGAAAGACAGTGGGTGTGAAGAGTAAACAAAGAAACAAGTAGTTTAATTTTGGTGCTGTAGAAGTAGACGTGGTCAAGTGCGCTTGACACAATCAAGGTGTCCACTGGTGTTGTTGCCTAGAGACACCAGAAGTGGCTATATAATCTCTCCAGGATATCCTGAGTCTACCCCGGGACCTCTTCCCAGTGGGACAGGCCCGGAAAACCTCACCTAAGAAAAAAAACCTGGCCTACCCAGGAGGCATCCTAGTCAGATGCCCTAACCACCGACTAGCGATGTAGCGTCTGCATCACTGCAGCCATGACCCCAATCCATCGGTCAATCTCCCGCTCTCCTCTCCCGTCACTCGTGAACCCAGAGATGAACTCTTCCACTTGGGACAGCAACTCCACCCTTTTCTGGCTGAGGACCATGGCCTCAGACTTGGAGGTAATAATCTCAGACCCACCACTTCTCCCTCGGTTGCCAACCACTTCAGTGTGGGCTGGAGGCCACCACCTGAACAAGGCAACAGGACCACATCATCCGCAAAAAGCAGAGATGAGATTCTGAGGCCACTAAGTCGGAAGTCTTTCGGCATATGACACACCCATTGATGGGCGAGTCATCCCCTTTGTCCCCAGACTGCTTTCTCTAAAGGCGTGTCAGTGGGATTCCGGAGGTCCTCAATTTATTCTTTCCGCCACCCTATATCCTCAGTTGAAATCAGCAGTGCTCCACCTGCACCATAAACTATGGGAATAGAGCCCTGCTTTCCCTTTCTGAGGCTTTTGGACAGCTTTCAAGTGATTCTGGCAGACCCTTATGACATGTACACATGTACATATGACATGCACACCCTTTGGGGTGTACAATTTATATGTTTGTCATTTTTTTGTTGTTGTTTGTTTATGTTTTTGTTTTCTGTTTGTTTGCGGGGGGGGGGGGGGTCACTTACATTTAAGTAAAAAGTGTGCATAACCAATTGAATGTTTGCTTGAAGTACCTGCATATCTCTGCCTGAAGTTAGGCAAGTTTTCCAATGTAGGGACATTTTTGTTCAGCTCTTAGTCCAAATTAAACAATATTCCCTTGCTTCCTTGTGTTTTTTTCTTTTCTTTTTTTAAGGACCTCAGTAAAACATTTATTTTATTTTGTAAATGATGAATGACTTGAAGAAATAGCCTGACTGAAAGCATTGTTGGTCTGGCCAAAGAATGACAGGCATCACAGACACCTTCAAAAAGCCTTGGAAAAACTCTTCAAGCTCTCTCATAGCCTGTATGTGCACAAACCATTTATATTCTAGTTCTGCCAGAAATTTAATTTTGCACGTACTGCATTCCTTTTAAATTTTTAATTCTAATTTAATTTATTACAATTATACACAGTTTAGTGTATTTTATTTAACTTGAATTTTCCACTTTAATTTACAGAATTACAAAGTTTCCATTTAAGACAAAAGTTGACAAAATCTAAACCTCTAAATATTTAACAGTTTGCCATACTCATAGTAGCTGAAGCAATAACTCTTTGCACTTATTAAGCTATAATATCAGTCTAGTTTTGTTTGCCAAGAGCCCAAGTTAAGCATTTCACCACCACACACTCTCTTCTCTTCTCTACTTACTTCACATGGGCCCTTAGAAGAGTCAGACAACAAATAAACACACAAAAGGTTTTCACTGTTTTCTCTCATTGGTTTTCTTGTTCTCAGCTGGAATGCACTTTGTATCCATAACAAGTGTATCATTTAGAATTAAACTTTTATGGTTTTTGGGACACCACATCATGAAAATTTCATGTTAGTACTTTTATGCACAATGAAGCAAATGCAAAGTGATTTCTATCCACTTTTGGTGTTGTTTGCGGACGGGAGGTTCCAACAATAGCACCATGTTGCAAGTTTGGTCAAATTCTTCATGACATTTCCAACCGCTGTTTTCAGGGTAGAAGTACGCAAACTAGAAACATACATGTGCACGCACGCACGCACACACACACACACACACACACTTGGACATAAAAAATTCATTGGGTCCCACATTCCAGGGATCCAGTTTTAAGTAATGATTGCATAAGAAAGAATATGACATCCACCGGCTTGGGCTTTTCTGTGTGGAATTCTGTTTCTGTATGCATGTTCTTCCCGTGCCTGCATGGGTTCTCGCCAGGAACACCAGCTTCCCGCAGTCCAGTGACATGCACGTTAGGTTAACTGGTGATTCTAAATTGGCCGTAGGTGTAAATGTGAGTGTGAATGCTTTTCTGTCTGTCTGTGTTAGTTGGATAAGTGGAAGAAGATACACGGATGGATGGAAGAATGTAAGTATAGATGTATCTTTAAACAGCCCAGTAGCACACAATTATTACCTCGAGACTACAACTCATGATACACACAAAATACATGCAATTCTGGATTTTTTTTCCCCATCAATCCTTCTGCTACCTAATTGTGTATCTCACATCTTCATCTCCATCAGTTCCGTTTTTATTGTAGAAATGTCATTTTGGGTATAACTTTGCACGCATGGTTGAGTTTCTCTTCTTTTGTGATCATCCATGCCTGTCAATGCCAGTGCATATGTTTGATTCAGAATGTGAGTCTTGCCTGTGTGTATATGTGTGTGTCCATTTATGTGTGCGCGTCCAGTAAGAGAAGGAAGGTTGCCCCTGATATTGGTAATGTGGCACTTTGCCAATCTCATTAGCTTAGCATGCAGTGGGCAGCCTGCCCGGACGGACACTATGTGTGTATGCATGTGCACGTGCGTGCGTTTGTGTGTCTGTGTCTGGGAGCATCAGGGCCAGTAAATGCCACCACTCTGGCTGATGGTTCCAATAATGGTATTAGAAAAAGAGAGAAAGTGAGAGCAAGAAAACAGTGTGTAAGACAGTGCATACGCGTGTCTGTGTGAGAGCGAGAGATCGTGGATAAAAAAGTGCAGTGTGTTGACAGAAGCACAAAGAAAGAATTTTTCTTGTTTTTTTTTTTTTTTAAAGGGGCAACATCTGAGCAATATGTACAGAGGGGTTAATCTCCTCTTCGACCCTCAGCGCGCGCGCGTGAATGTTTTTTGAGTGCTGATGTGCAAACCGAAAAGTCTATGAGTAATTATCATAGTGTTACACTTGTTGTTGATATGATTGATAAACCAAAGTGCCTGACACCAGAACCGCTGTGTGTACCTGAGGGTCCATGTGTCTGTGTGTGGATGGTAGTGTGTGTTTAAGATCAGGAAAAAGAGAGAGGGAGAGGATAAGAAGTAACTGTGTGATTGGTGGTTTGGACATTGGCTGTTTATATAACTCAGAAAGAGATGAATCGATGGGCGTTTGCCTGTGTGTGCTTTAACTAGTAACATGTCATGCAATTAAGGTTCAAGCATTAAAAGCACTACTTGTGACTGTACTGGATGGTTAATGGTCTATGTGTCAGGCAGACCTTTTGGCGTGTGCTGCGCTCTCTTTTTTATTTCTATGTTTCTCTTTTCTTCCCTGTAAAAGCTTGGATGGAAAACTGTTATTTGAACCTTTTTAGTCATCTTGGGAAGTGGAAGGTGGGATAATTTTCAGAGTCACTACAGTTGATGTTCACAAAGCCAGAGGCATTTTAATTAACCTAAAAATGGCAGAGAATGGGAGATGTGACATCAAAAGTGAGTAAAGGTTAGTAAATCTGCCGATGTGCACATTGAATATTTTTAGTGAATGGATCCAGGATTGCTTATCATAAAAAGGTAACTCCTCCCTCTGTTTAATTCATCTCTTCATTCTTTCACCTCTCCATCCAGGAGTTTAACATCGCTCCCTCTGTACACATTGTACACATGTCCATTATTCTCCCCCCTTCCTTTTTTTTAAATACTCCATCCATCCATCCATCCATCCAGGAGACAGATGCATTCATTGAAATCACTTGAAGCCAAGGAGGATTTGGACATGGGCCGAGTGTAGTGCACTGAAGGTAATGGCATATGGGAGGGGATTGTAGTATAATTGAGTGTTTAATTAACCAATTAATGTAATTAACTTAATTAAGTTAGAAACCACACCTATGAGAAAACACCTGTTTTGACTACATCCAGCATCTTGCCTCAGACATGCAGCTTGCACAGGAAAAGCTGCCGAAATAGCATTTTAAGGGAATTAAACTCACCTTAGTGGATTTAAATTCAATATTTGACATTTAATGGGTTAATTTGGGTAATATGATTACGTATCTATTTTCAATATACAGTAAATTAAGGCAATAGCACATAGATGTAAACTGTTTCTGAATGCATTTGACCCAGTCACTTTAGAAAAATTTAGTTTATTACGGAAAGTGTATTTAGGAAACAGAAAAGAATGAACATAAAAATAACACAAACACCCAAAAATGACTAGCTGTTGGCTGGTAACAATTTACAGTTGTTCATTTGATGCCTAAATGCCCCTCTGAAACCACTACAGCTGAAACAATTAAAAGCAGCATTTAGACACAATAAAACTCCCCATTATAAGGGATCCTAATGAAATTTGTTCAAATAACACTCATGCTAGAGTATCTGTCTCCAAATTCTTCTACTTAAAGCCATCTTAATGAAACAACCAAACACTTTTCATTAATTCCAATATTAATTATATAACTCCAAAAATAGCTTTCGACAATGAGAAACTTAAACATCACGGTTAAACTAATACTAATGAACTGCACCACATTGGTGTTTGCACCTCCTGACACTGAACATGCTGAACAACACAATATTTTTTTTTAAGACAATAAAGCTAATGAAGTCATCTGTTTTGAAATAAGCTCTCGGACCATTATAAATATGGTTTGGTGCTTGTTTAACAATGGCCATGGGGAAAGTTTGTTTATAAATGTTGAGCATGTGCCTCTTGGGTTGTTTTCGCGCCATGCTTTGTCTGATCAGATTGATGTTCGGAGCAGATCTGGGCAGAGTGTAAAGGTTGTAATAATAATAAAAATATAATTTTTTTTATGCTCCAAGGTCATATTGCCTTAGTGAGAACTCATTATTAAATACAGATAACAAATGCTCCGAAATCTATTTATGTTTCGTGTGTCTGAAGGAAAAAAAAATACTGACTGATAAATAGCAAATATTGCTTATCTTAAAAACCTTATATCAGTCATGCTTTAATCTGCACAGTTAGGTTTAGGATTTTGTACAGGTTGTGGTATATTTAAATGGACTGCATTTATGCAGCACTTTTCTAGTCTTACTGGGCCACTCACAGGCACATTCACACACACACACACACACAATCATATTTTCCTTTATTCTATCCATGCAGCATTTTTCTGTTATACACATTACATCAGAAGCAGTTCTGGACTTCTTTTGACCTTTTGGTTAGTACGTGACCCCCTTTATTTCCTGAGGCACAGACACCCTAAAATTTGCTTATTTAACTACACAGTAATACACTATAATTATCTTCTGAAAAATTAGGATTCACATGACTAGCTTAATAAGTTACACATACTGCACTGGATAATTTAACTGTTACTGAATCATACACACGCACACACACCAATTATGCCGTTGTTGATTTATAAACAGTAAAAATTCTTTCCCTCCTCTCCTGTGTAGGCATCGTGCTGTCAGAGAGACTGCAGCCTATGCCCACAAATACATGAACTTGCACACAAAAATGCACTCTTCCTTAGCCCTGAATACAGATACACATGAACATTGCCTGCAGCAGCGCAGGGTGCCAGACATGAAAACAGCTTCAATTGACTGGAAGGAAACTTCGACTACTCTGGAGGGCTGAGAGAGAGAAGACGAAAGAGAAGGCGAGAGAGAGAGAGGCCATGAAAAAGGCATTTTACATGGATACACATGCGCACAGAGCCAGGCATGCCGAGACACTTAACACCCAGACACAAACACCACCGCTTTGCTTTGAATGTTGTGCCCATTACAGATAGCTACTGAGATAGCAAAGGGTAAGTCTGCTATGATGAGAGTACCAAAGAGACAGCAAGAGACAGACTAAAAGAAGTGACAGTAAGAGATAAAGACTCTACTTCTACTTCTATCTTAAAAGTCAATATGTATTCTAAGGGCAAAATCAAAATCACAGCTGTTAACTTTTCCTTGCACCCAGGTATCACTTTTTTCTTTGACCTCAATTTCACAGTTTCTTTTAAAGTGTAACTTACAAGGCTCAACATGCTTGCCCTTACACAGCAAAGCCCTGCTTCGTTTTAATATCGCTAAACATATTCAGACCTGGGGGTTGCCCAGTACAACCACGAGTTTTCCACAGTTGTAATTGGTGTGCGTTGCAAACTTTCACTGAAGCGTTTGGTGGTAAACTGTTCTGCTTACGGGCAAATTGAAGGTAGCTGTTTAAGGGGGGGATGGCGTCTTACCGACGCTTTCAACATTCCGATTTTACCACCTTCCTTGAGATTTGCCACGTATTTTCTCACTGTCTGTTGAACCCACTCACCACTCCCACACACATACACACCCTGTGATATCAGACTGTGGTTTACATGTATTCTATGTATTGTAATGGTTTTGCATTGCAGCTCTTAGGATGGAGTGATTACTTAATACATTTGCTTATGATTTAATTTGCTTGGTTACGGTTACAGTTCCAAAGTCTTGCTAATAATCTAATTTAAAGGCATGTTAAACAATGCCAGTGACCTAAACGGCCCTTTCATTGCAATATTCTAACATTTTATGTATAACAACATCTGTAAGATACATACATTTCCGCTGAAGGCTTTCCCATCTACACATTAATTTATCAGAATATACAATTAAAATAATGCTGATAGGAGGCGATTACAGGAAGTACATGCCCATCTAATGTGCAACACTTAAAAGATGTGATATTAGAAAAAGGGGAGCGAGAGAGTGTGTGGGTTTGACTGATTGACTTATGTTCTCGCTGAAACAATCACCAACAATCTCATATGATCTGCCCTAAAGGCATGCAAAACTATGTTTGTGTGGGGGTGTGCGTGTTCTATAAATGCCGTTACTGTGTATATATGTGGGGGACATGCCAAATATTGTTAACTTCATAGTATAATTGCCGAAGAAATATTTTGGCCATATTGAGATATCTGCCTCACTCTGTTTTGCTAACACTGTAGATTCACCCTGCATTATTGGCCATTATTGCCTAAAAATTATGCCATGGGTAACGATATGTTTACAGCAGAAAAAAGAAATGGGATAAATATATATATATACATACATACACACACACACAAACAATCATGTGTAAGTTTGGTGTTTAATTTAAATAAACACACGAGTGCTATCTGTACCTCTAAGTACAGATGGCACTTATGTTTCGTCATCTGTTTTTGTCATACATCATTTCCTGGGAGTTTCCAGACAAAATTGAAGACGTGCCACAAAAAAAATTTACACATAAAAGAAAACACACACAAATTTCTCCACCCTCCAGCACCATCCCTAACAAGTCAAAACAATGTGCCAGAGCTGACAGCTCACATTAGACCATTAGGCCTTAAAAAGACCAAGTGTGTCTGCGTGTGTGTGTTTGTGTGTTTGTGCGTGCATGCGTGTGTGTGCTTACTGTGAGTCACTCTTATAGATAAATGTCAGGGGTTGGTATAAAGTCAATGTCTTAAGAGTTGCCCAAAGCTTACAGCTCTTTTCAGCAATGATTTTAGATCATAGTTCACAAATAGAGAACAAAAGTGGGTAAACATCACACTGCTGGTAGATGATTATTATTATTATTATTATTAGCACGGTGCTGGATTTGAATCCACCTTGTCCCGGGCCTTTCTGTGTGGAGTTTGCATGTTCTTCCCATGTTTGTGTGGGTTTTCTTCCGGTTTCCTCCCACAGTCCAAAGACATTCAGTTACTGGGGTTACAGTAGGTTAACTGGTGATTCTAAATTGCCCATAGGTAAGAATGTGAGTGTGCATGGTTGTGTGTTTCTCTGCGTTAGCCCTGCAACAGGCTGGCAACCTGTACAGGGTGTATCCCCCCCACGACCCTGAAAAGCGGAAGAGAATGGATGTGTATTATTATTATTATTCTTACTATTATTCTTTTTTTTAAAAGTTTGACTTTGTATAACAAATAAAGGTTGAGTTTTTTTAAAAAGTTTTTATTTTTCACAGTGTTGTTTGGTTTGCGTGTTTATACTGGGCTACCAATAGTCATAAAGGGAATTTTACCCTTAAAGTCTGCTTCCCCTTCCATTTCAAGACTGTGTGGAATTTGTGTCTACATGAAAAGTGCATGGGGCTTACAGCACAGTTGTCTGAAAAACCGTAATTGACAAAAATTGCACGTACTTACTAAAATAAAGCCACTTACGTTCACTTTTTCCCCATCTAAGCTTGTACCGCATTTGTGGTCTACATCATTTCGATGCGTGCTATTTTCACTGTTCCTAGAAAATGTTTTCATTGGAACTTGTATGCAAAGTCCAATTACATTCAATTCACATTTGAGCAACAAAATAAAGACAAAAAAAAAATCTCAAGTGTTTACTGTCAACCTTATTTGACACAAAATCACTGTGAACAGGATAACTTTAAATGGATGACTGTCTAAAGTAAGTGGGGCTATTTGGGCTAATTTTACTTCCAGTTCTGCTCATCTTGCATTATTATTTATAATCATCATTACCATCAGCAGCGGAAAAAGAATCAGACCCACAATAATGCTAGGGAATAATTTGAGTAAACAGAATGTATACAACCAGACCTACAGCATTATTATTTCACCAGCAATGGTTTTTGCTGGGGCTTGGCAGTTCTTTCAGCACTACTGTGTTGCAAAAATTGTTCAGCAAGGTTTGAAAAACATATTCTAGGTGTTCCCCAGATGTTAATCTGACGGGGCTGTAAGATCTAGAATGCATTTCTTTAATGCAGATATGCAAAATTGTTTTGGTTTGGTAGTTGGTAGCATTATTAACTTTTTATAGCCATACTGTATCTATCTACTAGATGAGTCATTATTTGCATACATGCAACACAGTGCATAAATTAAACCCTACTCTGAAGTTGCAGGTGTGAAAATTATTAACCGAACAGCAAAGATGCTTTCGAATCAAATTGTTTTCTATCTACATCTCAGACTCAATGGGAACATATACAATTATTGTATTAATACATTTATCCTTATGGTTATTTTTTGTTTCCCATAAGATAATCTAACATTTCAAAATCTAGTCGGTTAGTCGGTTATTTGGCTTCAGTGAAATGTATTCAGAATTTCCATCTCATCTCCACTGAGGCAAGCCTTTGGGACCTTGTGACATTTTCTCAGCTAATTTAGCATTTAAAGCGTCAGCATTTTTGGAAAATACGCTTCTTCTTTAAATCAGTATTACTGCTAACTCTCTCTCAAATACACACCATCTCTTCTTTCTGTAAATCCATTCTTTTCTACCCTTCTTTCTTTTTCAGTGGCTCTCAGCTCTGCTTTTCTCTGCTCTCCTCCTTCCTCCTCCCCTCTTTCCCTCTCCTAGTTCCCCTCTTTCTTACCATGAATAGTAATGTTGCCTTCTACGGTTTTTAAGTTGTATTAAAAACTTAATTAAGAAGGGAGTGAGGACGATAGGAGAGGAACATTGGGGGCTATAGCTTTAGCAAGGGTATTAAAAGCTCAGTGCTCAGCCACATGCTGATCCCAAAGAGATATGCCTTAAAAGGCTGTGTACACATTTCGGGACACACAGAGAAATGGCCGACTTGCACGCAGACACGTACTTATGTGTACTCTCGTGCACACAGAATATATTGATCAAGGACATTGTTATCTGATGGCCAATGCTCCCGGTGTTCCCCAAAGTCATCAAGAAAGTTGAGGCTGAGAGAGATGGAAATGAACAACAAATGAACAGAGGAGAGGATAGACAGGAACAAAGCAAAGTGTTCATGTATGTGAGACGCAGAGTAAAAGAAGAAATGGAGTGGGGGCTACATGCCTGATTTTCATGTGGGAAAGAGAGGAGCAAATGAGGCAAGCAGAAAATAAAGACCATTATTCAAGGCAGGTTGACATCTCAAGGGTTTGCCTGCTGTCAGTCAGGACTTTACAATGTGGTTGATTGTGAAGGACTTAAAAATTGCAAAATACTTCAAGATTGACAACTAAGATGTTGCGGGAATTGCCCCGAAAGAAGCTTTGAAGGGTGCGGAAATGTTTTCACTGTGGGTTACACTCTGGGAAATACGAAATACAAAAGATGGTATTTCTCAATTGGCTGTTGAGGAGCAAGCTTGGGGAAATTACAGTTACAAACATGTTTTACTTTGTTTCAGCCAGTCTGGCAGTGAAACTGAACTTTTAGATAATGAAGCTCTTTCTCCAACCTCAAGTCTACTGCCACTACTGCGGAAAGGCATGATGAGTTAGTGCTGGAGACTCTGGTAGGGGTGGTGTACAGGTGATTAACTGCTTAGGTTGCTCAAAAGTGGAAACTTGAATAAAATCAAATCTAGCCACTCATGTGACTACCACACCTACTCACAAAAACTCTTCATATGAAATTGTCTTATGGCTAAAGTTGTAAAATAAAAGAGGACAAGAGAGGAATAAGAGAGGTAGGATTTAAAGGTAAGGACTGCTCAGTGACATCTGATAAACTGGAAATTTAAAGCTCACATTTTAAGATCAGATCCTGGATCTGTATATGATGTGAAGTTGATGGTGTTCCATATTGTGAAACGTCCTGCAAAATAAACTGACTTAGACTAACTTTGTGTTATTCAAAGGCTGCATGAAAATACTGCAGTTTAGTTTGCTGTACTGTGGTGAATTTATATCAAAGCTCTGTGTTGGACTGGTGCACAGCAGCTGTGGTGTTCATGGTCAGTGCTAGGTTTAAACTGTATACTGCCAGTGTGGGGGATGGAAATCAGCTAAGATAGTTTGTGAAATTCTGGGTTACATCGTGCTGAATTCTGTTGTGTAAAACTCACGGAGAGGGGTAAACCTCAGAGCAGCAGCACAGGTCAGCTGATCACCCCACCTGCTGAATCCCACTGTAACCCCAGATTAACCCTTTAGTTAACATGCCAGTATGTCTACAAGTTAGTTTTTGGTTGTCGTCTGTTTAACTACGAGATCCTAAAATGCTTTCCAGGGGAGATCCTTTCAAGTTGTGAATTAAAAAATTCCCTCAATGTCTGGTTAAATTTTACTTGTGAGCTGCAGGGTTAAATTTGAATTTAACACAATGTTGAGTCGACCAAAATCTGGCTGACGTGTCAGCTTGGCCAGTAAATGCATGAAAGTTGCCAAAGCGTTTTGGCAATTAGTCACAGCGCTCACATTGCAGCACCTAAAATTGAACTGAAATTTGTTAAACATTCTCAGTTTAAGATTAAAATCCCCCAATTACTTCAAATATGCAAACATGTTTAAAAGAACACTAATTTAAAAGAATTCAAAAGCTGTCTTTATATCATACAAAAAAAAATACCATCAGGCACTTTGTGAGTTAATTGAAGGAGTCTTCACTACATCAGCTGGAAGAGCATTAAATGAGTTTACAACACAAAGTACCATCTTTTTCTCTAATTAGAGAAACCATACATCAAAGCCTATGATTCCATTAGGGACGACAGCTCTGACTGCAATCATATATATATTCACTGAAGAAGTTCATATTACCAAATTGTGTCACCTCTATATCCAGAGTATCAAAGTAGGTAGTTATGATTTTTTCCTTACTATGCTGAGGCTGTTTTGTGGCTTGCATCATCTGCCAAGTTTCTGTTCAGGAATGAAAATAATGTCTGTGAAAGAAGGTTGGCGCACATATTATTTTCTGTGTATAAAGTTTTCATCAGGCTGCATATATTAATTCAAATATCATTAGTGCATTAAACTGACAGAAATAAATTAATCTTCCCACAAAACAAAACATTGTACATTGTAGATCCCTTTGCTGGTATGGGAACATATATTTATTAACTAGTTACTCTGATATGCGTTATGTGGGCCATTTTTTTATCATCCACCTGCCTCTGCTTCACTCTCCCTCCTTCTTTCTATCTCTCAATTCAATATTAATTCAATTTAATCTTCTATTTAATTCAGGAACTCTCTCTGGAGTCTCCTTTTTCTTTGATCGTCTCCTTGCTTTTCCCTCCCTCTCTTCTTCACTGCCCCCACCCCCACCCCCCTTCAATCCATCCTTTTCAGGTTTCTATTCTCTTTTCAATCTCATATTCCCTTCAATCTCTCTCCTTCTCTCCATTTCCAGGAGAGACAGGGAGAGAGGTAAAGAGAACTGTAAGGAAAAGGGGAGAAAGTAGAGTGGAATTGAAAAGCTTTATGAAGTAAGTAACAGAAGAGAAGGGTAGATGAAAGAACAAAAGAAGATGAATGAAAAAAGGACTGACTAAGCAGAATAAGTTTAAAAATGATGGAAGAGAGTGTATTTGAGGACAAACAGATGTGGTGAGGACTAAGAGAAGGGGGAAATGATGGGAGGAGAGAAAAGGGACTGGGAGCCTTGAGAGGCACAGAGGGGAGGGAGAAACACCAAGATGATAAGATAGGAAAGAGGGGGAGGAAGAGACAGCAGCTTTCCCAGATTGCTAATATTTCTTTGCGTTACATCATTCACAGTGTCCCCCTGTCAGCCCAGTGGTGAATGTGCATTAACCTCTTGCCATGGGAAAACCAATTAAAATCAGTGGCCCCTGGTTTCCATCTGCCAATGAAATACCTGAGTACAAATATTTACTGAATTATTTTATTTGGTAACCATGCTCGCCAAAGTCGTTTATCTGACCTTATATATTCATTTAATTACTAAGATTAAGACAAACACAAGCTGACAGATGACAGGTTGTTCTTTTTTATTTATTTATTACAAATAATTACCTTTGGGTGAAAAAAAAGGATATTTGATGAATGCAAGCTAGTTTGCAAAGTTTCAGTATTTAAAAAAAGTGAAGTCACTTAAAATAAAGCCATTCTGGATGATGTATCTTTCAGATATGTTAAAAAAAAAATCACATGCTAACACCTCCAAAGTTCAGCAATTAAGAAGTCAGCCTAAAGGTATAGAGTAGAGGTGCACTGATTGACTATCTGGGGGCTAGATTCAGCCAATTTCCAGCATTCTCGTGCTATGGTGATCGGCCCGTCAGCCTCAAGCGTGTTTGATTATCAGCCAGTTTCTTTCTTGCATGCGCAACACGTGCACAGCTGTGCAGGCAAATAGCCACATGCACACTCACAGCCACACGCTAACATGTGGTTAGCGTGGAAGCTCTTCACTGGGAATGAAGGCACAAAGCCCATCAAAGTAAACCATCGAGTGACCACCGTGAAAACGTTAGTAACAACAAACCTAATGAGACGTTTAAATCACCCTCACCCAGCTGTACATGGGCATTTTAAAGAAGCCAACAAAGGCAAAGTTCCTAAAGCTATCAAGAACTAAGGGCCAGCCACAAGCCAGCAGCCAAAAGGATCAAAGCAGTTATGAGGAAAATGATGGAGACAAGTGGAAAAATAAAAAAGAGAGAAAAGGGTGGATCACCTGCTATCTGGTGAATTTATAAACATGCTGGAAAATGATGTAAGTAACTGACATTTGTTTTGTTATATAAATCTGTTGCCCTTGCTTTTGATTGGTACGTTAAATATGTGAGGCAAAGGTGGGTGTACAGCAACTCCATTTCATTTTATGATTTTTGTTCCTCTTTCCAGTAGCAGAGCACTTTATTTTCAGTTGTTTCTGTGAGAGAAGGTCTTTAAAGCTTAATAAATTATTTTATAATGTAAATAATATTTTGCATTGAAGAAAAGCTTATTTTTGTTTGTATATGCTGGCAGTTGTAATTCTTATAAAGAAAAACCGAATCTGCAAATATTAATATTAGCAGGTCACAGCCAAAAAAATTCCAATTTATGCATCTCAATTCATTTCAATTCAGTTCAATTTTATTTATATAGCGCCAAATCACAACAAACAGTCGCCTCAAGGTACTTTGTATTGTAGGTAAAGACCCTACAATAATTACAGAGAAAACCCAACAGTCAAAATGACCCCCTATGAGCAATCATTTGGCAACAGTGGGAAGGAAAAACTCCCTTTTAACAGGAAGAAACCTCTGGCAGAACCAGGCTCAGGGAGGGGCAGT
>JAVDPK010001631.1:87551-123271 GCA_034780415.1 Cichlasoma orientale
CCCAATGAAATCTGTGTAAAACACCACAGGTATTGCTTACAGACATTTGAATATGAAGGCTGCTGTAACATGAGCCAGCGCTAGACGGATGTGATTGATAGACTAATATACAGGAGACTGTAGTTAAGTAAACGATGAATAATTACTGCAGGGCTGAACAGGTCACAGATGGGATGTTGAGTCATCATAGAGCGGATGAGAGCGGATGACGGGAGAACTGGGTTGCTGGCTATGCGGAACAGCAGGGGAACCGTAGCTGAACTGAGCAGGGAGTCCAGAGTGTGGAGAACTAATCTGAGCAAATAAAGAGTGAAATCCACAGCAGAGCACCCAAATCAGATGGGTTTGAGGCCTGACGAACAGAGCTCAGGAGGGCTGCAGACTGAGATGGAGCAGTGTAGACAGCAGATGAGCGAGTGAGGCTGTAGGTCTGGTCAAGAGGAGGCAGAGGAGGATGAGATGATATATTTTCTAATCTAAAATCTAAAACTAATTCCTTCCCAAGTAGTTCTAGTGTTCATTGTTTGCACGGGCTCTCTGCTTATAGCATGCTTTCTTTGTTTCATGAAGATTTATATAAATAGTCTGAAAATAACACAAAAAAACAAAATCTATTTTTCATTTTTCAAGATTAAATTATACTGGATGGCATTCACAAATAAAATGAGAAAATTAGATTACCCCCCCCCCCCACGTTCTGTTACACGACTATCTGATTTCACTTCTTTGAAATTCTCCAATATTGATGGTCTCCTTATATTTACTGTAAGATCCAGGTGTGATACCAGTATTTGTATCCATGCAACTTTGTACCCTTGTGAAAATATACAATGTATGAATATATGATACTCTACTGCAGTGCATCTTTATCCTTGAAACTCCATCTACCTGTTTTTTACGCTTCTTTGTTTCACTACTGATGTGTGTCTACAGTTTAATGGTAGAATTACATTTGCTGAGCTCCATTAGCAGCTGCTTGTATAATTTATTTTGCTCTCAATCTAATGAGTTTTTCCTCATATTACAAAATTGAATAGGATTTAAGAGAGTGCTATGCTGTCCAAGAAATCTAAGATACACGCTCTGTAACCATAAATTTTTCTCTGTTCTACAGCAGGTGGCTTTACACCAATGCCGTAATTTAAACCAAGTGATTAGACTCTGTCATTCAAGTATAACAGAAACAAAGTACTGAAATTCAGCCATCAGTAGAGTGTTCTTCAGGAGTTTGGAGAGATACACATTTGGCTGAGACACAGTCAAGATTAACTAGAACAGTTACAATCTTCACATAGTAAGAAAGATGCATCATTTGAATTGTGGTAGTGATCACACTGACAAGCTGCTGATTGTCCCACTGCAGGCTTGATTTGATCCAGCAATTTTCTACCCACAGACAAAATTATCACAGTCAACATAAATTGAGTCATTTCTGAAGCAAGTTATTCAGTAAATGATGCTTTTTTTGCACTTGAACGATGAAAAAGAAATGCCTGAAATTTTTTAAAAACGTGTCTTCAAGCTCAGGTTGTCTGAAATATAGCTGAATATCGATGCATCATTTGTTCTCGTTATGGTGCTATTTACTGTGACATACCTATATTGCCTACATTGTGTTGATTAGTGTCCAGCCACTTAACGCTAATCTATGAATCACTCAAGCATAAAAAAACATCTCAAGGGATGAACCGGTGTTGTGTCTACATATATGAGGCCACTTTGCAAAGAACCAATTTTAAATTGTATCTTTAGGTCGTTTCTTACTAGTAGCCAGTCACAAAAACATACAAAAATTGGCATAACTCAGCATGGTGTGCAGTGAAACTGGACAAGTGGGGGAAAAGAAGGCCCAAATGTTGTCTAAAGCAGAAGAACAGTATCTGAAAGTAATGTGCTTAAGAAAAAGGAAAACTCCAGCAAAGACCTCATGTAGGACCTGAGAGATGCTTCTGGACCTTCAGGTGATACTGTTCACTCATACTATTCACCTCATGAGAAATGGTCACACTGGAAGGACGGCTGTCACGAAGCCATTCTTAATGAAGAAAAGCAGGTGAAAAGGCTGAGGTATGCCAAATTACACAAGAACTGAAAATCAGTGGCAACAGGTCTGATGGAGTGATGAACCCAACTTTGAAAGTTTTGGTTCAAATCATTGTCAGTATGTACAGAGGATGTCAGGAGAGCAGTGCCAGTGAGTGTCTGCAGCAATTTGTGAAACACCATGGAGGCTCTGTCATGGTTTGGATCTGCATTTCAGCCAATGTGTTTGAAGATCTTGGAAAAATGGAAAAGTGAACACAGAAAAGATTTTGATCCACCTTGCAATACCATCTTGAAAGCATCTGATTGGCAACAATTTCACTTTTCAGCATGAAAATGATCCCAAACACACTGTCAATGCAGTAAAAGCAAACCTGGATAGAAAGAACACACAAAGGAGCACTATCGATCATGGATTGGCCTCCCCAGAGCCCAGACCTCAACATTACTGAAGCACTGTGGGGTCCTCTGGACAGAAAACAGAACAAAAGGCAGCCAACATCCAAAGTAGAGCTTTGAATAATAGGCCTGAAGAAGTATTCCTGAAGAATACTTAAAGAAATTAGAAAAAAGAGAGTTCATGCAGTATTGAAGAAAAAAGGTTTTCATGCCAAATAGTGCTCATTAGAATCATTAGAATTGTTAGAATCTTTGTTTTTGCCTTATATACTGTATTTCCATGTATGTTTGCACATTTCACTACATGGTCCTAGCAAAATATAAAGAAACGAGAGGGGAGTTTTCCACTGTACTCTATGTATGACTGTAATAGAGCGATATGGTTATGTATCTTGTGAGCAAAGAAAGACAAGGATACAGAGTGAACTGGCAAACAACGATCATGATCTGAAATATAAGATGAAAGTGTCAGGGACAAAAATACAAAGACATTGGCAGAGACAGAGACATGGACAAAAAAAGGTGGGAGGGTGGAAGAGATGGACAGAGATGGGGCTTATATATATATATATATATATATATATATATATATATATAAAGACAAAGAATAGGAGAGCCAGATGGACCAAAACGGCACAAAATGGAAAAAAGACAGAGAAAAGCAAGAGAGACAAAGAAAATCAGAGAGACATGGAGAGTGAGACAGAGACGGCCTTATCAGTGTATTGCAGGAGGCATAAGATGTAACTGGGGAGTCTGTGTGTGTATGTGTGTGTGTGTGTTTGTGTTATTGAAGTGACTTTGGTCAAGTTAAAAACTGGAAAGTCCAGTCGACAGATGGACAGGAAGAAAAACAGGAACATGAACTGTGTATTTATGGCTCTGCTTAATTAGAAAATTCAAGATTATGCAGCGTAAATCTTAAATATATTTATGTTCTCTCTTGAAATATTAATAATAATTAATTATGCCATCCAATGCGCTTGCAGTGATTCAGTGTTCAAACGAGATGTCTATTTTACTTCAGAGGTGAGAAACCTGACAATGTCAGAGGTTACACTGCCTCAAAATCAATGAGGACCACTCTCAAAAGACTTTCCTGTTGTTCCCTGCGTTAAATGAGACAATCGATTTAAAGACAATCCAATCAGTCAAAATGTAAACAAAGCTAGGAGAACAGCGACAGTATTTTAAAAGGCTGTTTTTTGTCACGCTTAAATATGAGACGTTTTTTATTTCAAACTATCTCTCTCTCTCTCTGTGTCTCTCTACATCAGCTTTAAATAATTAAACAACAGATCAAATCATATTATTCATGGTGGCTCAGAGGAAAGCTCACCATTGCCTCACAGCAAGACCGTCTGGAATCTGAACCTGACCCAGATGGTGCCTTTTTGTCTGTAGTCTGCTTGATAGTCCCGGGGCTGTTGCTCTGGCATTAGCTTAGTTGTGCTTAAAGGTTTAATATGGGTTCAAACTTGTGTTGTCTAGAAAGCGACTGTACAGTGTAGATCAGTATGTGTTACAGAATAACTGTGTGAGGGTCAGGGGTGTTAGGGATCTCTGACATAAAGAAATATTGCTTTTTTTTTGTAATTTAAAGACAGTTAAAGCTGGCACTGAAAATTCCGTGCCTGTTGCATAACATCAACAGATTTTGAAAGTAATGCATTGATAAGCATCAGACTGGCATATATTTATAGATCTGATTTAAATAGTGGTCCAAATTTGAGCCATGAATGAGATGGAACATGAGTCAAAGACCTGCCTTTGAGTAGAGGTGGGGAATAGAGCCTCAAAATTACATCATATTTCAAGAAAATTTGCAATAATAATCTTTATGATAATATAGAAAATAATACTGAGCAATATTTTATTGATGCTTGCAGCTTGCAGGCAGCAACATTTATAAGTGCAAGTAAATGAAGGGCATTTTCCATGCTTCTTTTCCAACGAGCTGCTGTCATTGGTGACACACTACCTAATTTGAAGTGTGAATCTAAAAAAGTGAAACAACATGCCAGCAGCAGCATTACAGTGCAATAGTAATGACACAGCAGTATATACAGTGGCACAGCGTAAGTCAAATGTAAGCACTAAAGTGGCCTAGGTAGTGTTTTCCCTTGAAAATTTAAGTAAAAGTGTAACATACCGGCTTAACACTTTTGTTTAACAATAAAGTTCCTTAACCTTGTTAAGGAGCCTGCACAATATTGTCACATAACACAAAAATTATTTTCTACCTGGGATGTTGTACCTCTGGGTTGTGCTTCTTAAAGACCTGCGTTTCCATCATGTAACCACATCAGTAATCTCCCTCCACCGTTTGATCTTCCTTTCATACGGAGTGCAACTAGCAAGTCCAACTACCGATGCTTGGTTTAGTCACTTGTTTACATTAGTGTCACACATCACCATTTGCTAATATTTCCTGCTTCATAGCCTGGTTCTACTTACTGTAACAGTGCGCTTTCGCCTCAAGTGGTGAAACATGTTTACTGTTACCACATTTACGGGAAACAGTTTTCTTGCATATTTTGCAAAGTAGAGAGCGCTGCTGGAAGTTGTTAAAGTACCTCCCTTTTTAGGTACTAAATTGTCATCAGAAACTTGTGTCTCTTAACGTAAACACATGGCGCTGCTATAGAAATGATACTGTATGGCATTATTACACTTTTATATCATACAAAAATTTATACCGGTATTATCACAGAAGATATGATATGGGACAGTCCTACTTTTGAGGGAAAAGGGCTTTTTTGAGAATATAAAAGACTCTTAAACTGGTGCTGTTGAGAAAGTTCCTCCGAGATACCATTAAGGCGTTCAATGATGGCAAAAGGGTTCTCATCACTGAAAGCCTTTTCTCTTCCTCTAATGAAATGGAAAATATAGTAATACGTGTTATCCACATGTGGACTTTCCATTACGCAAATTCGCACTCTCTCCTGTCAGATTCTTGGAAGTAGTTAAAATTATTTTCTTTGACAGTATTTTTTTCAAAATGTCTTCTTGATCTCATCATCCGTGACAGCCGTGATTTTGAGATTTTGTTAGAGATTCATTTTAGTAAAGACATCAGAAGGCAATATGAAAATCCTTTTTTTTTTTCCCTTCTCGTAATTTCCTTCATGGCAGCAAAACACAGTGCGCAGATTAAGCCCGGCTAAACGAACACCACTGTCAGTGCAGGGCTTCCTGTACTTTTCCATTTCGAGTGGAACAGAACCCCCAGATTTGAAATCATTTGATAACCTTGAAGCGCAAAAATCTTTGTTTCTCTTTTTAATATTTAGCCATAAGCTAAAACAATAGAAGGCTTGAACAATTCCCTGGGTACCCCTGACTGGCATTACAAACAAGACCACATTAAAGGGAATTAACAATGACTCTGAGATATGGGGATACCTATAGAAATTGCCATGGAATAGGTTTAAAACAAACCCCATTCCATCTAATTCACAATTTAATTAATCCTGTTCTCCACACGAGCCTGTGAAAGTGATTAAAGGGCAGGCCAATATAATCTTTTTACAATACTTAATATGAACCTGAAGGCACATTCAGATGTCTGACAGAGTGACAGCACTGGCATTCCACCTCTCTTTCTTTGACTCAGATTTCTTTCTCCCCACCGATAACCAGTCAACCTGCGTCCTTATCTGCTATGCTTGGTGTTTATATCTCCTGAGCAACTTCACAGCTATCATACAAATATAATTTTCTGTCTCTGTGGTTAAACAATATGCTCGCTCGCGCGCGCACACACACACACACACACACACACACACACACACACACACACACACCCCTTTGTCCGGCCTTTTTTCACTTTGTGTCTCTCTTTTAAGTCAAAGTTATCTGTGTCCGTTTGTCTTGCTTGCCGAGCAGCGTTGCGCCTCTCTGTGTTTGCGTGTCGGTTAAAGTGCCAGTGTTTCATTCAAGGTGGTTGTTTGTGTGTCTGCCTGTGCCCAAGATGCCGAGTGAAAACAAATCACTTCAAATCCCCAAGCTGGGTTTTTGTGTGCATGTGTGTTTGTAAGTATGTGTCTCCCAGGGCAATTTACATTGATGTTGTCGTCAGATTGGAGAAAGAGCATTAGAGCTCTTTTAACATCAGGTGTCTGCAACAGTAAAAACACTCCAACAAACACACACACACACACACACACACACACACACACACACACACTAAACAAACAGATACACAGAAACAGCAATGTGGCGTCACATTCAGACACACACATTTAGAAAACACTGTTTGTCTCTCAGTTAAATATAGTCCCCTGGTATATCAAATCACTGTGTTTGAGTTTATGTGCATATGTTTCCAGCACTTATGGACACTTTCACTCAGAAAACAGCTTCCCTTGTAGCTGTTTTGATATCAAACACACACTTCATCATACACACCAACACACACAGCTAAAATTCACCACAAAGGAGCCCAAAGAAGGAAGGATCCATCTTTTATGTATCACACATCCTCTGCGAAACACATTCAGATAGACAATCAGCAAGCTGCTTTGTTTCACTTCCAGCCAGCCAGTCGTCTACTGCAATAGTCAAGCCAGTTGGTCAGCCAGCAGGTAAAAGGCTTGTATGTCGCTCATTCAGTCAGTAATCCACTGACTCATTCAGTCAGTAAATGAATAATTTAAGGAATCCTCTCTGCATTCACGCTGCTCCCTCACACCTGTACTGCCCCCTCTAAAGCCCTTTTCTACTCTGGCCGTTAAAAGACATCCAGCTAATTGCTGCGATAAAAGGCTTAGTGTAGGGATCATTATATATTAGCAGTGCTTTTTGTATAGATACCAGGACAGGTCCTTAGGATCCCTTCACTGCTGTCAGAAAGCCAGTGAGTGAAGACCACAATGGATATTTAATGTATGATCATATTTTAACTGCAGCTTTGCAGAAATAATCAGCATTTGTGAAGCTCATCAGCAATTTTGAGTACTTCTAGAGAGTTTTTTTCTTTTTTCCTGACTTAAATTTCATCAATAAGCAAGAGTACCCACGAAAATCAAAATGTTATCCATATTTCCTTTGTCTAAAACCTGACCATCTCAGTTTTTATAGTATGCTAGATTATAACTAGCTAAGGGAGCAACTAAATGGATGTCAGCAGTACAAACTAACCCTAATCTTTTTTGATACTAACCAATAAACTCAACATGTGTGGCCTAGTGACAGAAAGGGTACAGGAGCTCTAGGTTTTCTGCAGTATGGGACTCAGTAAAACATTCATGGTCATCTTCTTGGGAGTGCTCGGGCAGCTTCCACAGCTTTTAGTTTTAAATCACTCCTCGGAAGTGCTGGCCACTTCTTGTGTGTGCCATAATTTGCATAATTTCACTGTGGATCTTAACTTTTCTTTCAAAATGAACTCATGTGAAGGATTATTATTGGGGATGTGAGCCGAGTGTCTGGGATATGGCTGAGCAGTTGTTAGCAGTTTTCAGTTTGAGGAGACAGACTTGAAGGATGCCTATTTTCTTTTTCCAATATTTACCAGATTATGTGCTGTCAATTGTTTCCCAGGGTGTGACATCAATGTGGACTTCTACTGTAATATCCTGAGGCTTCTGAGGGAGACCATTCAGAGGAAATAATGTGAGTTGTGGTGCATGCCAGTGTGCCAGCTCACTCCATTAAAAAGAAAAAAAGAAAAAAAGAAAATCAAGTTGAAGGATCGTTGTTTTGAGACACTGGAGGAGAATCCGTGTACATCACACGGGCTCAAGTGCAACGGGACATAACGAGATTTCCACGAAGAGCTCTAAAAATAGCAGTCACACTGAAAACGTTCCAGAGGTGAATGAAACAATGACCTTGAATGTGGAATCTCCCAAATTAAATAAGGCTTTATGCAGCTGTTCTCAGAACCTTTTGATCACTCCTTCTATATTACGGAGAGAAATTTCCAATTAAGTACAGTGAAAGGTGAGATTCTATTAGCTACTGGAGACATCAGGTCAGCATGAGATTTTGCTGTCAGTCTTTTCAGAATTTTAAATTTTCTTTAATGCTCACCAATCACGCAAATGGAAGCGCAGAAAACATTATTGCTTTGACATTCCCAGATGTGAATGCAATACTGCTGAGACATATTGATCTGTAAGCTGTGGGACTCTTGCTTTGTCTTGACCAAAGACAAAAAAAAATACTTTCAGTCTGTTGCCACTGCTCTCTCCACCTACAGGTATAACGCTCAGCTGAGCAGAGGAAGTTCACTTCTATTGTCTAGGGACTGCTGAAAGGCATTCTGTGTAGTCAACCACTAAGTGAAGAGAAAGTAGTCAAGGCTGGGAAAGGGAAAGAAGGTTCCCCGTGAAAGTAAATTACAATATTTCATCACAAAAGAACTCCTGAAAGGCACTGGATGTACAAAGGTAGGAGGATGGTGGTGGCGGGGATGTCATCCTGAGACAATGAGTAAAGGATCAACTCACTGGACTCTGTGACAGCATTTGTTGAGATTTTACTGAAATATCTCTATTTTCTCTGTCACAGTTGTAAGCCATTTAAATAAATCTCATGTGGAAGTAATGAAATTAGCTCATTGAGCTAATGTTTATGAGTCAACTCTAAAAAGAATTACCTGAAAACTCAAGGAATCAAAATCCTTGATATTAAGCACTATATCAGTGTCATTAAACATCAAGCCCTTAACTACTTTGCAGTCAGGAAGTGGTTCCAACCACCTTACTCTGTAAACAGGACAGCATAAGTCAGAGTGATTGCTCTACAATCAGTGGTATGGTCCAACTTTGATAGGTGAACACTATTTATTCATTTGAGGTTTTTTTTTATTTTTTATGGTGATCTTGGCCTGCATAATGATTAGGACTCATAATGAGCATATGCAGTGTAATGATTATGCAAAAGCTCTCACTGGCTTCATTTCCAGACTGCATGTTTACAATATTTCAGTCCATATGCGCAGGTGTAGAAGATGTGCCTGGTGAGCTGACCGGTAAAGAGTGTGAGTGGCAGCCACCACAGAGTCTCCAGCGTGCTCAGTGTGCATGACAGCACAGTCGCGGGCACTGCAGAGATTTCACACACAAACTAAATGCACGCTAACACCGTACTTGGCAACTTATGGACATTATTGGAAGACTGGAAACTCTCTTTGCTGGTTTAGTGCCGTTTGTTGCTATGTTGGATTTTCTACAACCCGTGGTGATCATTTCATCAGTCAGCCTGGTTAACGTGAGGTTAAAAGAGGCTGATATTTTTTAACCGCATTGGAGCGGGTGGGAGGTGGTTAGGGTGGACGATGATTGCACAAACTGCAGACTTACACTGTGTTTATCTTCACACAACAATAGCACCAAGTGGACTTCTGTTTCTGTTATTAACTTCACGAGGTGACCTCACAGGGTTAAAGCAGACCTTGGCATTTTTCCCTGTGATGAACAGTGGTAGAGCTTACCTTTGCATGAGTCCAAACCAAAATTACATGAGTCCAAATTTTCCAATGCAACCCGAGGCCAAAAGCACAACCAGAGAATACTCATACACAAAGCTGTGCTGTGCATATTGGAGATTTTCTGGCTGTGTCCAAGGAAAACTGAAGAAGGTGCCTTGAAAACAAAGATGTTTTGAAATAAAGCAATGAAAGAAATACAGGTGTCTAATGAACTGTTTTATATTATTAAGAACAACATAACTCACCACTGGCAAGCAACAGAGATACCTTCTTGTTAATATTTCACAGCTCAACAACAACCATAGCTAGGCATTATTGGCAGAGTGGAGAGTGAGACAGAGATCATCTTCTTGTTAAAAATAATACAGCCAAACACTGATATAAACAATTCTGTTTATAGCAAAACAATTGATATAATAACATCCTTTTGAAGCGCCACTCAGCATGCATGTTTGTACGGTTTTGTGTTGGTTAATAACAGAGAGTTGGTCACCAGAAAGTTGCACTAAGAGTGTTTTGACTCTAAGTGCATCAGGAGAAGTCACCACTCTCTCTCCTTCAGTGATATATTCTGTGAAAGCCTAATGCCACTACTGACTATCTGGAAATGCTAGGGACTTAGGGGGAGGCCTGGCATGGGAGTGGTGGGGAAGGAAATGATTTTAGCTTGGGATTTAAAAAAAAAAATGTAGTAACTGAACAATTCTTTGATTTTAAGCCATAGGCTAAGGAGGGGCCTACGAAAGGTGTACAAACCTTGATTTCGTGGCCCTTTTGGCTGAAGGCAAAAAGTCCCCAACCGCCTTGTTTGGTCACCATTTTTTCTACCACAAACCCGACATGCAAACAAACCGTTTCCAGGCCAGACATCCTGATGCTATGGTTATGTAGCTACACACATGAACTACTTCCTGCATTTGGGTTTTTCCAGTGGGAAGAAGCTGACCGGACATTATAGGGCGTTGGCTAAGTCCACTGGGCCATACAGGACGTGTTATACGACTGTCGTTGTCAGCTGACGGATAAATTGTCTGGAAGTGGGCGTTTTCCTATGTAAGCCTAGGCAAAATTCATGCATCTAGAATGCTGTGGATGTTTTGTGGTTTCGGAAGGTTCATAAACATGCATCTACCACATGTCAACTCTCAATTTCTTGTAAGAGGACTGTTTTCTGGGGCGAACTTCTAGTTCCAAAATGCATCCAGTGGCAACTTTCATGCATTTGGAGTTGCATGGGCGCAGTTTAGCGCTACCCCTGATGAATGTGTGGAGTTGTCATCTTCAGCTCCTCTTGAGGGAACTTAACAAAGTTTAACTTGAATAACAAAGAACGGGTGACATTTTGTGCTTAAATGGCTACAATACAGTGTGACAGATTCCATCTGTCAATACTTACATGACTGCGAGGTTTTGAACGCAGTTGCTTATTTTTGTTTTGGAACCGTTTTAATTCAGCAGTTTCTGCAACTCTCTTGTGACAGTGCAGAGTCCGCTTGCAAAATGGTGTGCAGGAGTATTTTTGGCATTTCGTTTACCTCACTGTGTATGTGTGTTGATATCTGCAAGCTTGGGTAAAGGAACAATTAAACAGCTGTGCGCCTGGAAGAAAAAAAAAGTACAAGAACTGTTCTGGGCAAGAAATCACAGACAGACACACACAAGCATACATACACAAACAGCAACAGAATGGGAAGTAATGGAGTGAGAAGAGAACGCTGCTGTCTGACATGAAAATCAACATAGCGTGACATGACCATTATGCGCGCGCGTGCACATACACACACACACATACAGTACACACAGATCAATAGCCAACTGCTTAGACCTCAAGCAAATCATTTAGGAAAAAAAAATCAACATAGAGACATATCCAGCATACATGATGTCACTGATGATTAGGCATTCTCACTGATTTACAGTAACCAGACATATCATGACTGTTTAATGTGAGTACTGAAATCAATATGCAAGGTGTGCCTTTTGACATGCACATCTATTATATATAAGTATATAAACTTTAAATAAGAGAAAACTTGAGTGACTTGAAACTCTGGAAAAACTAATCAGACGTGAGAAGGATGGCGCTCTTATTTTCAGAAAAAGTTTGCTTTTGTCAACAAGAAATTACCTTGAAATATACGGTCACTAAACGTTACAGGTGTGCAGATCAGATCAAAATGAACCAATCCGAGGACACGTGAGTGGGAAATAATCACGTAATAATATAATAATAACTACATTAGTGCATACATGAGCGTTGTGGTATGGAAGAGTTGCCTAGATGGTCTCTAGTTTTCCAGGTCATGTAATCTCTATGTGTGTGTGTGTGTGTGTGTATTTGTGTGTGAGCGTGTGTGTTGCCTCGTAACTGATCTACTTGACCTTCCAAGGTAGTGTTTAAAACTCTTCCTCAAGGAAGCAAATAGAGCCAGTGAGACATAAAACATGGCATTAAATGTTCATCACAACCACGTATGAGAGCACACATACATACACAATGAAACCTAGCAATATTTTTTGAGTGATGAAAACAATGTGGCAGCACTGACATTTAGCCTAGGGAGTACCAACAATAATCTATGTTCGCACTGGTTTTCCTCTGTATCTGAGGCTTCTTTCTTTCCGTCTTCTATTCTTCCCAATAGCATTGCTATTATCTGTTTGCCAATGGAGTATTTTTGTTCACATCAATGTGTTTTGATTTTAGGCACACTTATATAACTCCACTTAACTGGATCGTTTGCTAGCATAAAAATGCTCACTGGGAATAATTATGATTGAGTCTTTTAAATTTCTCATTTTCTCAATCTCAATCATTTTACAGAACAAAAGATTAGACTGAACAAAAAGAGCAACTACAAACAAGCAACGAAGAATAATAGCTGTATCAGTGAATTTATATGGGCTGTAATTTTGTACTTTATCCATGTTAGTCTACTTAAAAGGAGAAGTCTAGTTGTATACTGCCTACGTTACATTTTTATTGATGTTGATGATGAAAAAATATAGTATATATTTCATGTAGTGCCTGATAGGAAATCATTGTACAATATCTTTCTTATGGAGGTGCAAACACTGCAGGACTTTTAGGCCCAAGAACATTTAAACAAGAGGGGGCTTAGGGTCATCATAACCCATATAGGATTGGCAGCAATATTCAGCTAATACCTTGTGCACCACATTAGTTTGAAGTTTTATAATCAGAGAATTAATGAAAGTAATTTTTATGGCTAATATGTTTTAACCGCGTTCCTACTCAAGCTCACTGTGACAGCTCTTTAAGTAAGCTGACATTGAAGAAATATTTGCCTATGTAAACAATCTTCCTCGAGGTTTCTATCGTTCCGCCTCTCTCTCCCTGTCGCGTGCTCTCTCTCTCTCTCACACACTCTCTGTCAGCTATAGTAGGCCAGTTAACAGTAATTATGAGGTTCCTCGTTAATTAGCGAGGAGCACCCAGCTGTTTCAGCCCCACAAGACAAAAGGCCTTCAGCACATACTCAAACACACGTGCACACACAGACATAGACACTAGCTCGTGCGCACACCTGGGGGAGTCTTGGTAAAATGTCAGGGCTGTTCAGATTGTAATTACAGGGAGATTTGCTGCCTCTCTCACAAAGCTGAGATAAACCACCTGACTGACACACACAAACAGATATCCACACATACACACAAAGGCATGCCGCACATACACCTTCGCAACTAGCCACACACTCAACTTTTACAGAAAATCAATACTAAACTCTGTCTTTGGAACGCACCACATTAGGGGTGACATAGTAACAACTAGTACTACTGAGTTCATTTTAAAATTTAAGGTATATTTTAAGGTATATTTTTTAATTAGCCTGTAGAGTAGGAAACTCTGGATAGAGGTAGTACTTTTGTTTTCTAGCAGCTGCATCCTACTTGTAAGATGGATGGACAGAAACACTGGTCCTCGTCCATTTTGTAATGATCTCCATGCATCACTCCATTGACAACAGGCTGAGCTACCTAGCAAAATGCCTTTAAGGGGGTCATATTAACCTTCCCTATTGAAGCTACTGACTAGGGCAGAAGGGCTTGTACTAATGTGTTGATGGCCAGGGCAGAACACAAGATATGGAGGGAAATCAACTGTGGTCAAGATAGGGGAGGGATCAATCCCACCAAGTGAGACTTGCCCAAGACACGTCTATGCCAGATCCAACATCGCCCGGGTCAGTGAGAACTGTGCCATATGTCTCCTGTCAGGGTGAACACAAAAAGTATGCTACTGGTGGATGCCATGCAAAGGAGATCCATGGAAGTGACACAGTGAAAGTAGAAATGTGGAACACTGGGACACTGATGCAAATAGCTAAACTGAAAGAACTTACCCGTGGAAAAAAAGTGCATTTTGAACACCTTGGGACTCTGCACAACTGGTGTTACATTTCTTGAACACAAAAACATCAAGAACACAGTCATAGGCTACAAAACATATCTGCGCATTGACCTATGTGTCGAGCAGACTGGTGTCCAACTGACTGATCCAAGCATACTACTCAATCTCAGACTAACTCAACCTCAGACTATAATGATGATCAAGTGGATGAGTGTTATGGTACGCTTTGAGCTATCATCGACAGAGTTGACAAGCATGATGCCCTGATTGTCCACAGTGATTGGAACACCAAAGAAGACATCAGGAAGAAGGAATATGTGAGGAAAAGATGGACATAATACTGAGCAGAGTTCTACAACTTCCAGACAACTAGGACTCCAGAAGTGCTGGGGAGGCAAGAATTCACAAAAGAGGATGACTTCCCAATATTGCAAGAAGTTGAGGCAGCAATAAGAATGCTGTAAAAGCGGACAACTGCAGGTTTTGACAATGTTCCAGCAGAACTTTTAAGAAATGGAGGAGAAGCAGTGATTAACATTCTCACTGTTATCTGCAATAAAATCTGGCAGACAGGAGAGTAGCCAACATCTTGGACTTAGTCCATCATTATCACTCTGCACAAGAAAGGGAACCTCCTGCATTGTGGAAATTACAGGACCATAAGTCTTATCAGACACACAATGAAAGTGATGTTGAAGATCCTTAACAGGCTGAAAGGACAGGCAGGGAAAATCTTCAAAGAAGAGAAGGGATTGTTCAAAAAAGGGACAAACACCATAGAACAAATTTTCAACCTTTGTGGTCTACATGAGAAAAACCTATGGCACTGACATATGCTTTTCCACAGCTTCACAAACTTCCAGGCATTTGAAAGGGTGCAACATGGGGTCCCATGGGCCACAATGAAGAAGCACAACATGGGTAATAGTCTGATTACCGCCATTCAACAGCTCTACAGCAAGTCCACCAGTGCAGTACTTATAGAAGGCACCAGGTTCTACACCTCAGTTTGTGCCCTATAAAGCTGTCTTCTCTCACCTACACTTTCAACATATTTCTGGAAGCAATGACAGAAGCCCTGGAAGACCTAATAGGCACCATCACCATTGCAGAGCAAACAGTCACCCACGAATAATTTGCCGATGACATTGTTAGATTGGATGCAAAAAGAAGCTGGAAGAACTCAACATCTACAACATTTTAGAGGAGAATAGGTGCAAAAAATTTAAATACTTAGTGAGTATATAAAAATACACAGCAGTTTCTGATTGAGGGTGATTTTTAATAATTATAAGGCCTTACATATCTGACAAATACGATGTGGCTAAAAAATGATGGTTCAGACTATGAGAAGACAGAAATTTGTGCTAACCTTTATGCATGCATGTGCTTGTAGTAGTCTAGGAAATTTTGGCAACAGCTGTATTATTGCATAAATAAAAATAATAAATTCTGCAATGCTAATAAGTAACATTACAATCAAATATGAAACATTGACTTCCACTGGCAATTTGGAATCAAACTGCAGAAGACACTAGGATAACGTCCACAAATTGAGCAGCCATTCCACTTTATTAGGAGCTCTGTCTGTGTGTGTGTGTGTGTGTGTGTGTGTGTGTGTGTGTGTGTGTGTGTGTGTGTGTGTGTGTGTGCACATGCGTGCCTGCGTGCGCATGTGTGTTTATACAGACAGACCACCAGCTGCTTTGTACATGGGCACATGAGTTTCTGAATGTCTGAATGTGTATGTGTGTGTATTAAATGTGATCTTTGCAGGTTCCCGAAAGCCCACTGAGCTGTGAAGAGGAGGTGTGATTATAATTTCAGCTTCCCACTGTTTCCACCATTGTTACATCAGTACTTAGTACTTTCTACACCTATATCCCCTGGTGTTCTTTTTCATAACTCTTGCCTCCAAGGGCACAGGCAACAACAACCAGTCAATGGTCATTTTACTTCAATCCAGACCAAATTAGACTAATGAAACTTACCGCTATCAAAAAGCTTCCAGGAAGTACTATCCATTCACTGACTTTTTTCAGCTGAAAATTTTAAATGAGCTTTGCAAGTTTATTGTTGCCTGATGTATAACCGCATTAACATTTCATCTAGCCCCACTTCTGCATTCAATATTTTCAATAGTTTAGAAATATTATTTCTAATTTTGCATGAAGGAGCTTTTAAGGATTTCAGACGTTACATATGCACTCACATGGTGGCCTCTGGTTTTTATAGTTTTGCTAAGCGATTATCAAATAGGTAGCATATACTGTAGGAACAATCTGAGAGGGGATTTCAGAAATTCTCAGTTATTTTTGTGGGGCTTCACCCAATTTGCAATCAAAACAAAAACAAAAGTGTAATATCACTCAAACAAGGAAACCAACATTGGATGACATTCTTTAAAAAAGCTATACCTGAGCTTCTTTCAATTTGATGGACTAAAAATGATGGACTGAAAATGTACCTAGTCTTATATGAAACCTGCCTGTGATGTACGGTTTCATGCTCAGTACTCCAGAAGACTAATAAGCCAGCACATTTTCATGTTCAGACACAGCAAAAATAGTGAGGAAGTATCTGCGCCTGTCTGTCAATCTAAATGAGATTCACTCTTTTATGAAGCACTAAATTAAATCCCATCATCTCTCTGTGTGCTGTAACTTACCAAAGCACAGTGATAAAAATGTTGTGTTTGCCAACAGATTCTCAGAAGTTTGCAGTTCAGGCAGCGGTAGTCTAGAGCTCATGCTCACTTGACACTCTATCATGGTGTATTAAGCTGAGTGGCTGCACATCAGCAGCAACATAACATTTCCAAAAGCAAAAGAAAACACCTTCTCTGTAAAACCAAATGTGACAGCTTGTTCTCACTATTACTCAAGGCCTGCAAGACAATACGACAGCCTTTCAAAATGCCATCCAAGGCTGAGTTCACCCAGTGTTCAAATTCCTCATGAGAAATCATCATTCCATAATTAACACTGTTGGTGACGTTGTCACTCAATTTTCACATTTCTTTCTTTTATTTTTATTACTACTTAATTAATTATTTCATGGTTCCTGTGCTACAGTGATTTTTTTCAATCTGTTAACCTCACCCATCAAAGTTGGGCCGCGGGGCTAACACCGATCTAGTCAAAACCGTTGCTTTGGTCTGGAGTCGATTCTTTCAGCAAGTACACAAGCTGTGTAAAAAGACAGCCCGCATTCTGAGGCTGATTACATCACAGGTAGGCGATGAAGGCTGTCTCAATTCAAAGGCTCCTCCAAATGCGGCCCACAAATGCGTCCTTGGATTTGAAGGTTTTCTAGGTGGCTCCTTTACGGCTCACCCTATCTCAAGATTCATTGCGTGTCAGTGGTGGTACAGTCCAAGTGAAGCAGGCCGAGGAATAAACTTTAAAAACTTTAATATTAAAATAACAAAGGACCTTAAAACAGTAAATTCAGCTAAATTTCGCCAAAGTTACTTGACAGTAGTGATGTGAGTCACTACTGTCCCATGAAAGCCATTACTTTAAAATCCAAGCAGTTCAAAAGTTGACCTAAATCTTACAGAGATTGTGGCAATTTCATGGTGTACCAATAATATATCTGGCTTTTCACTCAGGTGAAAAACCCCATACAAAAGTTTCCCCCTCTTTCCCCCTTCTCTACGTTTTTTTTTTATTTCTATGATTAAAAAATACGTCTGATCATTAGTTAAAATTGTGCTTTAATCTTACAACTTATCACGCATATAATACTTTTTTTTATCACTTTTATAAACACTTGCTACTATTTTTGCAAACTGCCATGATTGATTTTCTTTTTCTTAGCTCTGCAAGTGTTCAGAGTTAGGAGAGATCAGGAAACCCACTGCTGCAAATCATTTGAGGTGTGTCTTCAAGGGAGAAGTGATGGGACAGAGGTTTTTCATCCCTGATAATACAGCAGGGAAAATTCAGCAATGTGTGGAGAAAAGGAGGAGAAAGAGGAGCCAGAGCCAGCAGAGATGGAGAGGAGAACAGGGGTAGAATAGATGGGCTGTTCTCACTACTTGAGGGATTGCTAAACGTTAAAAGCAATTACTTTCCTGTTTTTACCGAGGTATTCCTAAGTATTCTAACTATAAAAAATATATAATGGGGAGTTAGAATAAGAAATATTTAGTAATGAAAAGAATACAGATCAGCTAAAAAAAAAAAAAAGAAAAGAAAAAATGCATTTTTTTTATTTTGTAAAATGAAAAGTTTTATTTATCTAACTGAGCAGTGGTGCTGCTGGACATGGATGGACAAAGACCTTCCTATCCATGTCTCTCTGCCTGGCTGAGAAGGTCCGGCAGCACTGCCAGGGCCTCCCTGCACAGCCAGAATCGCTGAGGTTTATCCTGCTGTTCAGGCTGTGATCGGTTTAGGAAAAGAAGGAAAAATAAAGGGAACTGTGGACAGCTCTGTTTGATAAGGCTTAGAGTAAATCTAGTTGTCTATCCATAATCCATTGTTTCAGTTAAAATAATTTTGTCTTCAAAGTGGGATTGTGGATGTTTTCACTAGTGGGAAATGTACTCAGCAACTTTAAGTATAAAGGATATAGGGCATGAAAAAGTTGTACATTCAAAAACTTGTAAGTGTAAGTTTGTTTTGTTTTTTCAGCTACATGACACATGTTTTGTTTGCTTATTACTTTATATATTTTGAGGTGTATTCTTGGCCTTTGGAAAGCCTGTTTATTTCCCCTTAAATGGAGCCGCATTTGCAAGGAAAATGCATTTGTGGGTTGAGCAGCAGAGTTGAGTATGTGGGTTGCGCCCATGAGAAACTTGCCATATCTCCTCTGCTAATGCCAAACAGCTTATTCTGCCATTGACTCATGGTTTGAACTTCTGGTACCCCAGGTGCTGACAATCAGGCTTGTATTCATTGGAGGCAATCTCAGTGCAGAGAGAGATTGAGATGGGATTCTGTCCAATCTCATATCTCCAGTCTGGGACCAAATTCTATCCTCCAACATGACAACACTTGGCCCGACAGAGAAGTTTTTCCTTCGCCAAGTGCTTGCTCATAGGGGGTCGTTTTGATTATTGGGTTTTCTCTGTAATTATCGTTGTGTCTTTACCTTACAATATAAATCACCTTGAGGGACTGTTGTGATTTGGCGCTATAGAAATACAACTGAATTGAATCAAAGTACAACAGAAAAGCGTTACACAAGAACCAGTCTTTTTATTTATTGTTTTAGCATTTCTGGTTGCATCTAATGCCACTTAGTCCTCATAGACTTTTTAGAAAATGGATACATATTTCTTCAGGATTTGCCCGAGAAAACCAAACACGTTATTCACACGCATGTTCGTGGACGACTGCTAGGGGTTGCTTAATTTTATTTTAAAAGGTATTGTTAATAACACGTGCCTGCAAAAATCACCTGTGAAGTTGTTTTTTTAAAGGACAGGCTCAAAAAGAAATAAGTGGCCAAACACAAATATCCTTACTTTTTGTGCTAAGTTTATATAAGTAACTAAAGCTTTCAGATGGCTTTTCACTCGGTGGTTGAAATATATTAAAAGTAAAAATACTTGTTTCTGAGATGGAAATATACTTAAATGGAAATATATTTTAAATGTTTATATGAAAAACAAGTAATAATGGAGGCTGTATTATATATATCATAATATAAATAACAGAACACAATATAATAATATAATATACTGACAGTGAAATTTTGAAAAAAGGTGGTGGTCTCCTTTGGATTTTAGTTGCCTTTTGATTCATTCTTTCAAGATGATCCAACAATGTTTCAGTAATGTTGAGGTTCAGGGAGGCCAATCCTTGAATTTACGCTGTTCCGTTGTAACTGCCCATACAATAATTATGTAATTATTGCATGGCCTTTATCTTACAGTATAAAGCACCTTGATGCGATTCTTTGTTGTGATTTGGTGCGATATAAATAAAATTGAACTGAATTGTGTTTTTCTATCTAGGTACAGTATGCTTTTACTGCACTGGCAGTGTGTTTGGGTTCATTGTCATACTGAAAAATGTTGATGCACATCACACGTTTTCCACAAGGTATGGTGTGGTGGATCAAAATCTCATGGTACTTTTCTGCATTTATAAGTCCATCAATTTTGACAAGAGCAACAACACCACTGACTGAATTGCAGCCCTAAACCATGGCATCCTTCATACAGTACATATTGACAAGGACTGAAACAAAAATTTCAAATTTGGATTCATCACTCCAAAAGATTCGTTGCCAATGATTTTTCAGTCCAGTTCTTGTGTAATTGGGCATACGTCAGCCTTTTCTCTCTGTTTCCCTCCCTTAAGAATGGCTTCTTGACAGCTTCCCATCCAATGAGACCATTTCTGATGAGGCTTCGGTGAACAGTAGATAGATCACACTTTGCTGGATATTTTTCTTGTTTCTCAAGGACATAACTTTCATATACTGTTCATGTGCTGTAGATAGTTTTTTAGGCCTGACACGTCTTCTTTTGTGCTCCACTTTTCCAGTTTGCTCAGTTTTTTTAAGGACGGACCGCACGCCATGCTGAGATATGCCAACTTTTCAGCCAATAGCTCTTTGGGAATAACCTTGTTGGTGCAAAATATTGTTTTATGCATGTCAAACTGTGTTATCGCTCAACATCGTTGCAACTGTCCTTAGTATCTAGACTGTGTATACCTCTAGAATCTAATTTGGCCACAAATAGTAGTAAGAGAAGAATAAACAGTGTTGTTACGCTGATACCAATTGTTTATTTCCAAAGTAGTTCAGCAGTTCGGCAAACTGCTTTTATAATCCCTTCTCCATCGTGGAAAATCGGGCCATACACAGAGTTGCATAGAATTTGTTCAAAGATTTTTATTTCTTTTATTTTTCTACTTGGATTTATTTGTCTGCTCATTATTTTTGTGTTTGCATCATTTCCATATTCCTCTGAATGCAGAGTCAAGTGTTTCTACACTATATATACACAAACAAAATGAAAAATATAGCACTGTTGTTATCAATTTAAGACTTAAATTTGGTGTCTGTGCTGTTTCTTTTGCTCAGGAAAAATATTTTGTACTCTACATAAAAAAAATAAAACAGCTGTTTACAAATATGACATAAACATATATTAGAATGTTTAAATATCTACATCTCTGCTCTCAATATGAAGGAATTATATGAAATGTAAGTATGAAAAAGCTGAAGTATGATAAAATCTGAAACTGCACTGCTCTATACAAATTACTACGACTGTCTCAAGGTAATACATGTCATTAATTTGAGTTACTACCCCTCGTGACCATAGTGGACAGATTAGTAAGAACTACATGGCCAACACATAAATCCCCATACTCAGCCTTTTTATGGCAATAGCAGACCTCTTCTTCTCAGTATGAATAAAAATAATCTCTTTTTGCATCTAAAACAAGTCATCAGTCAACATGTCAACCTCCACAAATGGCAGCGCGCTAGTAAGAAATGTGACTTTGGTTTGATCTGTGGGGTTTTTTATTAGATCAGCTTGTCTAAATGGTGAGGCATATCATGCTTCCAAAATTCCTCAAACTCTAATTAAGAGTGTCTTACCCACATCTGGAGGATAAATGAACAAATTAATGGATGTAATCCATATAATCCATAATCCTATTCAATTTCATTATGTGGGACAACAACTGGCTTGTATATTCAACTGTAATTGAAAACATAAAATGAACTGCAGAGCAAGGTTAATGGCTTAACCAGACTAGCATGAAGGCTTAAAGGGAACAGTCATTTAAGTGAAACACTACATGAACATGCAAAGGGCATCAAATTCATTATAATAAATAAACTGTAGTGGATACGATTTTCTTCAAGTTATAAGTATCTGAACACTTAATCAGAGCTCACTTTGCTTTTATTTGTGACATTGCAATGTCTATTGCAAAAAGTCCTTTATTGGTCAAAACAGGAGCTCTTATTTAGTGTGCTTACGCCTTTAATTTAGAGCTGAAGTGGTTCTGAGATCAGAATAAACTGGTCAGCTGGCTTGTTTCCATGCAGACAGAATTTACCCACATTTGACTTTTAGCAAATGCTACCTCTAACCTTTGATGTCAGCCAGCATGCATAATAAGTAGTCCATACAACCTAGTCTCATAAATAATCAATAAACAGATATGGAACATAAAAGAAATTCCAACAACCTTTGAATTGGTTTTGTACCTGATATCTTCACTTATTATCTCTGTTAACTTCAGCAAAAAAATAAATTAAATAAAATCATGAACTAAGTAGCAAACTACACACACGGCAAACATTTTTACTTCAGACATAAAACTGAGCAGAGATCCTTTGTGGAGGCTGGCTTTGATGACTTCTCTGGAGTGGCAGAAGAAAGTTTTTTGGTGAAACTGAACCTGATCAGTTGTGTGGAGTAGAGAGAAACATCTTTTGAACACACTGACCTCCATGACATATGTGGAGTCCAGTGGTCTTTGTGGTTGAATGGATTTTAATTCTGTTGATTTCAGTTCTACAAAGGTGTGATTCTGATCCAGTGACTCAATTCCTTTTATCTTTCAAACCCTTTTATCCTTTTATCGTTCTATTTCTTTTGATCTCAGAAACTAATTTCAGCTCAACCTCTACCAGGCATTTGGACATAGACTACTCCTTAGAATAGCCTTTTCCTTCCTTTGTTTGCTAGAAGATATACAGTAAATTACCTCTGGCAGATTACTATGGCAAGGCTGAGAGTTGCTATGAGACCATATTACTTACAGTGCTAGGTTTTTCTTTATCTTTTAAAGATATTGTTAGGTTAAGTGAGTGATGTCAAAGTCAACATTGAAGTATCTTTAAAAGAAGATAAAATCATATCATATGTTGCAATGTTTTTTTTTATTTAAAAAGAGACCATGTACAGAATTAATATAAATATTGCAATTTGTACCAGAGGTAGCTTAAAGCTAATTTACATCTGCAGTTCCTTGGCAGGTTACATACAATATATCACAACAATAGGATGTGAATCTGTAAACAAATATTTCAGTCTGTTTTTAAAGCTGTTGATAGAGCTGCAATTCTTAATGATATCAGGCAGAGTATTCCATTGAGTTGAGGCATTCACAGCAAATGCTGATTGTCCAAAAGCAGAATAACAAAAGGGTACAACACAATCTTTAGTTAAAGATACAGTATTCCTGTATATTTTATGGATTCTGATTGGCCAAAGTTAATTAAATGGAACAGTGGAGGAGGGGCCAAACCACTGAAAATCCTAAACAGCAAACTCATATTGGAAAATAATTTAAAAATTTCAATTTTTTTTGAGTTTGTTTATAAAGAGACTCCAGTGGTTTAGTGATGGACAAGCTGGTTTCCCCAGCTTGTCCCCACCATTTTATACAATATGACATATGGGAAAGGATCATGGCATGCATTAAGGTACATTGAAACACAGCCTCTTGTGCCTGAAATTTATGAGATTGTATTCAAGAATCATACCAAGATATTTAAACTCACTCACAATTTCAATCTTCTCATCCTTAATAAAAATGTGTGCTCTGACAGACATTTTGTTTTAGAGAAGAACATACCTTTAGTCTTACTTATATTAAGACTAAGACAAGACTGGTCAAGCCACTCCATGATCCTTCCCATTGCAATTGTTAATTTCTTCACTGAAAGCTCTGTAGTTTTTGCATGTGCATATATAACGGTATCATCTACATACATTTGCATATTAATGCCGTGCCACGCTTGTGGAAGGTCATCGATATAGAGGCTAAACAACAGAGGGCCCAACACAGAACCTTCATGGCAGTCCCTAGACTTAAAGATAGGGGTAATAATTGCCTATTTCCATGCAATGGGAAAATATTTTGTTCAAATGAGAGATCAATTAAGTGAGGTATAGGTAAAACCATGGTATTACAGTATTCAGTATATAGTTTCAAGTTGAAAAACATCCCTACATTTTAAACTTTTTAAAGAGCTGATATCTTTACTCACTTCTGTGATATTTGTTGGGGGACAGATCAAAAGTCGTATCTGCCATTATTACAGGGACAATGTTGCATTCACTATCATTAAAATTCCTACTTTGCTCATTTACAGAGTCAAGAAAAAAGTGATTAAAAGTAGCAGCAAGTTAGTTCCTCCTCAATTTTAAGCTGGATATCTCCTAAAAAATGTGGTTTCTTCCTCATAAAAGTGTCAATATGTTGCCATATAATCTAAGCTATTCCCTTTTGCAGCATCCATTATATTAATATAAAAAAGAGATTTAGGTTTCCTCATTTATTGAATAACATTGTTCCTCAATCCTTTAAAAATTAGCCTGTGTCCCTTGCTGATTTAATAGCTCTTTTTAGTACAGAATCCCTCTCTCTCATGAGTTTCCACAGGTTTTCATTTAGCCATGGCAAATTGTGTTTTCTTTTGCTTTTATTCTGAACCTTTAGAGTAAAACGATCCCTAACAGAATTAATTTTATCAGTGAAAATGTTACAGTGGTTCTCAAGATCTTTAGAGTTTATCATATCATTCCACTCCAGATCATTTATTTCTTAATCAAAAGCAGCTAGCCTAGCCTTTTGGAATACAATAAAAAAAAAACATTTACCAACCATTCTTTACAATAATTAAATCTACTTTTAGTCAGCTTCCATGCTACCAAAGTAAGATTATGATCAGAGACCAGTAATCAGTTTGTAACTTTTAGTTATTTTTTCTGGTTTATTTGTAAATATCAGGTCCAATTGTGTTATTGATGTTTTTGAAATCCTTGTTACACCCTTAATCATTTGACTTAAATTTATCCCTTATACCTTTTAGCTTTTTTCTCTTGGATTTGTCCTCCCAATCTAAATTCAAATCGCCAATAACAATGAATGGATGGCTGTAACCACATCTCCGAAATACATAAAAAGTCCAAATTTGATTCTTAAAACAGATTAATTACTGTAACTGGTCACTCTTTGCGGGAAAACCTCTGATGTCCAAATATTCCTCATGGCTTTAGTTCTGAGTCCCAGAGGAACTAACAGTTTGAAAAAATTTTGATTGTCTCTGTTTCCTCGCTGCAGGACACAGACATATTTTTAGTGATGTATAAGTTTTAGTGATACAGTCAGCAGTTTAATTTCTGATCCCAGTGAGTAATGGTGGTATGCTTTGAACAATGTCTTCTGCCTCGATGTTAATCAAGCTTGGTCCATTTTCAGAGTAGAAAGATAGAGACTGTTTCCATCCACCCTAGAAATTGTGTCATTTTATACGCAATCGTGTCACTAACATTTTGCCAATTAACCTCATTAGTTGCAAAATGTTCCTTCAGCTGTTTCTTTTTTAGTACCATTTACTTTTCTAGTATTTTGTTGCTGTGGTTGCAACTTTTTTTTTGAGATGTGTTGCTGCCATCAAATCAGCTAATATTTTTCATGAAATAATAAAATGACTCCGTTTAAAAATATTATATGTTGTCTATGTTCCACTGTGAATAAAATATGGATTTATTAGTTCTGCAAATCATTGCATTCTGTTTATATTTATAATTTAATCAGCATCTCATTTTCTGAATTGGTGTTGTTAAAAGAAATTATGGTGAATGTGCTTAATAGTTAGTGCAAAGAAAACTGGATATGCTGTGTCAAATACACTTTTTGAAGAGTGAAAGGAATGATGTTTTAACCAAAAATATGTTTATGGTTTTCTATTAGCAACAAAATTGTGATTAAATTGCTTTCTATGACTTTCAAGCCAAGGAGGCACTTAACTACATCCTCATTTTTTGTAAAACCACATAAAATCTAGAGGAACATTGGCAGCAAACACAACAGCAACAAAGTGTATCACAGGAAGCTTGCCAAAGAAAAAAGACATTTTTAGCTTATTCAATATCTATAACATTTGCTGGTTTGCTGTATGCTGTGGCATTACATGAGCCTGTCCTTTGAAAAAACCAATGCAAAGAATGAAGTTACACATAAAATTAGGGATGGTTGTGTGCAAAGTAAGTGCTAGATTGTATATGTTCAGGGGCAACGGGAGCAAAGCTCCACATTTATAAAAATTACCAGACACGATAGCTGTTTGAGAGCAGTAGTGTTATAGTGTGCTACAAAACACGTGACTCTCCCACAGAGACCAGGCTTCAGACCCACAGCTCCATCTACATTTTGGTTAAGTTTGGTAAAAGATCATGGTTTTAAATGCAAATAAATTCACTGTGTCTTAAGTTCCCATGGACTTTCCCTCCACTGAAGCAGATCATGAACTAAGGGGACAAAGATATAGGTTAAAAAAAAAAAAAAGTTTCAGGGAGCCACATACATTTAACAGGCACAGGTGCCAGAATGTTGTGGTGTCAGGTTTGGTTGTGGTCATGCAGTCAAGCATCTGCTCTCTGTCTGACCTAGTAACCCTGAATGAAAGAGGGAGGAAGACAGTGAGACAGAGAGAGGGGAAGGGTTCGGATGAAAAAGAAACAGACGGTACGGGTCAAAGATCAAAACATTTACTGCTCTCAACTGCAACACCCTGCTAAGCTATTGTCTAGGCAACTGCTTCATGCATCATCCCTCTGCGCATACACCTTAATTTTGCTCCCGATTAGAAAGATGTCAGTTTTGCACAATTACTTCATATGACATAATCTTTTTTAGAAGTTAGGGTTCCGTGCATTAATATATGGATCATGCGTCTCTGTGGAATATATACACATATAAGCAGCAACTGAAGCTTTCTTGGTTTTGTCTCTACAGAAAGCTATTTCAGTAAAGACCTGCACTAAATACTGCTGTAAAAACTCGACTTCTGGACTCACAGTGAAAACATTAGGATTTGCAGTCTCTTTGGAGTAATTTTATTGCCTATTTTAAGGGACCAATTTCCCTTCAGTTTAGCTGCTTTGTGAAAAGTTGCACCAAAATGAATCTGAGTGTTGCATGGGGATACATAGTTCACAGATATTATGACTGACATGAGGGTAAGCAATAAAAAAAACGAGAGGAGAGGAGAGGAGAGGAGAGGAGAGGAGAGGAGAGGAGAGATGTTAGGTAAGCAGGTGACAGCAGTTGCCTCCAGCTGTGAACCGAGTGCGCCCAGAAACAGCCTGACAGGGCCTGCTGGGGAAATGAGTCTTCTCTGGGAATAAATCCGACAAGCACACACTTGCATATGCACACGCAAAGACACACACATACACACACACACTCACACACACACACACACACACAAAGGCATCTTGTGCACCGGGAAAAATACACATACATAGACAGAATGAACAAGAGTACAAAAAGGCTCCCAAGGCGCAAGACTCAGACAGGAAATACATCATCACTCAAGAAGAAATGCATCACCTGCAGAGGTCTGAGACTCCAAGCCTAAAAGACTGCAGGATAAGGTGAGAGTGCTAACGCAAGCAAATGCAACTTAATGATAACACTAAAGATAATAATCCATAAAATATATTTCTTGCTCAGATTATGCCATGTTGTGTTATATAGAATCCTGTAGGATTATTTAAGAGCAGAGGAGATAATTAATAAATAGTATTGTAAAAACAATACACAATCTTCATGAGCATAACAGCATGAGGTGATGAGCTCAGGAGACTGTGTGTTTGTTTAGATAAGGTGTGTTCATGATGTTTGCTTAAAGCCTCCTTCTATGGGCACGACTGTGATCGCATACCAGGACTAAATACTCTCACACAAGAACCCTGCCATTTATTTCCATTCTGTCTCCAATTCCACTTCCAATTGATAAATATCAAATGCTTCCTAGAGGATCATTTAAGCTAAGTGCAACACTTTCTGTTGTTTAAAAAAAGACTTGAATGTGAAAATCTATGAACTGTTGAAGGGTTAGGATAGTTCCAAATTAAGGCACTTTTGTGTATTTGAGCAATACTGTTGCTGTACTGCAATACTGCACATGTATTTAGCTACAGCCCTGTTTATCTCCTGTGTTTCTGGTAAGTCATTAAGGTAAGCTGCCACTGTTTCTGTCTAGTTGCTGGTAGACTTTTCTCTGCTTCAGTCTGAGACTTTAACAGAAACATTTACAGACACAAATAATTGTTATTCCATTAAATTAACACTGTCTATTAACAGGCAGGACTGGTAATGTTTGGTGCCTAGCTTCAAAATTACATTATTGTTTTATTAATTAGCAATAGCCGCTAACCGCTATCTAATGACAATTTAACAGACAGCAAATGTGTCTATTGGGTAATTGCTAGTAGTTAAATGGCTAACATTAACATGTGCATCGGTCAGGTTAGCATTTATAATAACCATTTAAAACTTCAGTGTTGTTGAAAAAGGAGCTTTGCTTACCTCGTGAAATTCCTGTAAATAGAGATGTGTGAAGTTGTGTCAGCTGGAAGAGGCAGAGACTGTTGGTGCTGATACTGTTGCCAATGTGCATCTAATTCGATAGTAATTTTTAGTATACGTTAGTACTGAAGCCTCTTTCCTTGTATGTATACACATACTTGGTATCAAAAGTACTGTAACTATCAGTAAGACACTAAGAAACCATTTTTAAACTTGACCACATCAGTTCTCTTTGTCTACATGTTTCTGTGTAACATCAAGACTATTGAAAATTTGATGCTCAATGTTAAAATTAATTGCTGAGTTTGAAAGAAACTCAGCAATTAATTGTTAGAAAAGGCAAGGGACTATAAAGAATTAAGTGTTTGTAAAAAAAAAAAATCTAACTGCCACGAAAAAGAAATATTTTTGTTACATTATGTGGATCTAAAAGAAAAGGACATTCTGAGCTATCACAATGAGCAAATCATGTCCTAAATCATTCTAACTGTGTCATAGTCATTAGTATCATCACTGGAAATATAATTTACACCTACAACCATGTTCACTGGCTGAACATACAGTACAACTAATCATTAGAACCTTACAGCTTTCGCTGGCCTTCTTCAGCTGAAGATATACCATTAAATGTGATGAATGATAAATTCTTAATCAGGAGCGCATTCATGTTTAATGTCATGTTACAAAGATTTTCTAGTCGATTTTAAGGCTCTTTGACACCACCCTTTTTACCTGCAAGATGAAGAACCTGGAAGGCAGTGAAGAAGCTGGCTGATACTCAAAGTACAGAAATAAGCATGAAAGTGAAAAGACTGTAACTAAATCTGTTTGCTTCAGGTTTTATTTTGGTAGGCATGACATTAACATGATGTGATTGCAGAGCTTCTTTCAAAACAATGATGAACAGCCGTCCCACTTGTGTCTTTTCAGTTCTGCGTTGTTGTGGTTGCCTGGGTCCAGACATTCAAATGGGTCCGCTCCACCAAGTTGACTCATTAATCTGGCATTGTAACATTACATGGCATCAGTCTAATAAGCGCCCCAGGAGGCCTAATGATTAGCCAATCAGTGCCATCAGCGAGATTAACGCCTCTGACAAGCGCTTTAAGCTGTGCATCATGACAGGGGTGTTTTAAAAGGCCAGCGCTCACTTGTTCTCGGCACCTCTGAGACGAGGCTACTGTACAGCAAATGCAAGAGCATTCTAAACTTATTTCACTTCACCCTTAAATCCTTAACCAATATGTTGTCATGACTACACATCAGTGTCAAATTAGAATGTGTTACACATTAGATTCTGGCATGATACACTGGTTTATTCTAGTGCATCTCAAAAGATTTGAATATCATGAAAAAGTTCATTTAAAAAAGTAAATGTTCATATATTTTATATTGATTACATGTACAGTGAATCCCTTTCAAGCCTTTTTTTTTTCTTTGAAGATTATGGCTCATAGCTCATGGAAATCAAAAATCCAGTATCTCAAATTATTAGAGTATTTCATTTCAAGTTTGAGCAAATTACTGTAACCGTGCATATGTTGATCTAGTTCAGTACATGCAACTAAAATTATGTGCAAGACTCCTGACTTGACATTTGTCCAGATGATGATCATCAACACCCTCCATAAAGAGGGTAAGCAACAGAAGGTCTTTGCTGAAAAGGCTGGCTGTTCACAGAGTGCTGCATTGAAGCATATTAATGGAAAGTTGACTGGAAAGGAAAATAGTGGTGAGAAAACGCACACAAGCAACAGGGAAGACTGCAGCCTTGAGATGATTGTCAAAAAAGTTGATTTAAGAACTCGAAGAACTTCACAAGAAGTAGACAGAGGCTGGTGTCAGTGCATCAAAAGCCATCTTCAGGAAAGGGGCTACAACTCTTGCATTCCTAATAAAAAGCCACTCCTGAGCCAGAGACAACATCAGAAGGTTCTCACCTAGGCTAAGGAGAAAAAGAACTGGACTGTTGCTCAGTGGCCCAAAGTCCTCTTTTCAGATGAAAGTAAATTGTGCATTTCATTTGGAAATCAAGGTCCTAAAGTCTGGAGGAAGAGTGGAGAGGCACAGAATCCAAGCTGTTTGAAGTACAGTGTGAAGTTTCCACAGTCTGTGATGATTTGGGGTGCCATGGCATTGGCTGGTGTTGGTGGAAGTTGATTATTGTGCTGTATCAAGTCCAAAGTCAATGAAATCATCTACTGAGATTTTAGAGCGCTTCGTGCTTCCATCTGCTGACAAGCTTTCTGGAGATGCCGATTTCCTTTTCCAGCAGGACTTAGCAACTGCTCACAGTGCCAAAAGTACTACCAAATAGTTTGTTGACCATGTTATTACTGTGCTTGATTGGCCAGCCAAAACGCCTGACCTAAACCACACAGAGAATCTATGGAGTATCGTCAAGAGGAAGATGAGAGATACCCAATACAAAAACACAAACAAGCTTAAAGCCATTATCAAAGCAGCTTCAATGTCACCTCAGCAGTGCTACAATCTGATTGTCTCCATGCAATAATTCATGCTAAAGTAGCCCCAACCAATACTGAGTATAAAAATGAATGTAATTTTCAGAAGTTGGAGTTGTCTAAATTGTAAATCCTTTTTTGATCGATCTTAGGAAATAATCTAATATCTTGAGATACTGGATTTCTGATTTTCATTAGCTGTAATATATTAATCATCTAAATTACAACAAATAGACTTGAAATATTTCACTTTACATCTCTTGAAATTTTTTTCACAGTGTTCCAGTTTTTTAAGATACAATATTAGTTATTTGTAGGGAAAAATAAAATCCCCCCCTGCTATGGAAATTGGTAAGAGTAGATGCAATATCTGGCTTTGTTTTTGAAGAAAGAAACAAAGTTGACTATTCTTTTTTGTTGACATTTCATGTCAGCTATTGTATGTATTTTCTACAGAGAATAGAACGGTCATTAAGAGCATTGGTATCCCCCTCAAGGACTGTCTGAGAGGGACACACTCTGGCTGTCACCAGGGACTAAACCTTTGACCGACTGCTGTTTATGCGTCCACACATCTTTCCTTTCCCTATGCCATCTCCCACGTTCCTTCAAGCATCCGTCTTTAATGAAATGCGTCTTCCTACCATGGCAATATTGCACGTTTCTTTACATAGATTAGAGTACATCACACAGACACACACACACACACACACACACACACACACACACACCAAGAGGGAGCACCCGCGGGATATAAGACTGTCTGTCTTTGTTAATTTCTCATCTGCCTTTCTTGTAACGCATCAGAGAGAGTCTGTGTGTGTACATACATGCATCTGCCTCCTGCCCCTGCGCATGTGTGCACACTTGTGTGTTTGCAGTCACACCCTTAGGGTAACACATGCTATCTCGGTGTGCCCAATATTTTTTGTGTATTTATAAGTTCCTGTGTGTGTGTGTGTGTGTGTGTGTGTGTGTGTGTGTGGGCACGCGTGCGCGCTCTTGCCTACTCAACATGTTCACGTCATGTCTACTTCGAATCATCTTTGAAATAATGAAGATGCTGCAGTGTGTGTGCATGACAGATAGAGACATGCAAAGTGCCAGATTGTGTGGAAATCTCATACTCCTGAACGTCACCCTTTAATTATTAGAGAAGCAGAGATTTTTCCAGTTTGATTGCCCTATAATCATATTTCTTTTCCTCATTTGGAAAGAAAGTAAAGAAATTCAGAGGTATATTAAAAACCTACTTCCTACATTATTTATTTGTTCTGCTAGTCTATTAATGCTATCACTGGTGACCTCTATAGGAAGGTGCCATACTTTTCAGTTTAATTACAAAGAAATGTGATTGAGTTTATTACACTTGTGTCACCATTCTGTAAATGTATAATCAAAAATAGACCTTGGGGGAAAACAGGAATTGAATACAGAAAGCTGTTACAGATTCACAAGGCCCTAAAACAGCTGGAACAGCTAACCAGAGTGCAGTCTCTCTCTTTATTCCAATTTGCATGGCAAAATTATCACTTCTTTCATTTTAACAAGCCTGTTGATAGCAGAGACAGCTCAATATGTGCAATCTGACATTTCTAAAAGCATACCAGGCACAGATCTGAAATACATGAGCACATTTGGCTCTAGCAATTTACAAAAAAAAAAAAAAAAAAAAAAAACACCATTTGGGTGGCAATTTGTGTTGCGGGAAATAAAATGTGTTCCCAGCTAAGAGGGAAAAAACACAAGAGATTAACACAGCTGTAACATGTGAGTACCCGGCTAATATAATCAACACATATCAAATTCACAAAGAATAGGGGTTCAGGGAGGAGGGGAACGAGGAAAAGAGGATAGGTGCTGTAAGAGGAATGGACAACAGAAAAGAGATCGAAGGGGGATGAAGGAGGCAAGAGGAGCGATGGCAGATGTGGGAGATGAAAGAAAGGTGGCCATTACAAATTCAGCATGGGTGGAGGTCAGTAGGAGGATGCAGAAGGAAGGAATAATGGGTTATTAAGGAAGACAGAGGCTGGATGGAGGGAAAAATGCAATTGAATATGGATCAGTCAAGTATTTAAGTCGCAAATATAGACAATAAATGTTGATGCTGACCATTCAAAATGGAGGTTTCAACAAAGTGGTTTATTCAAAGGTATGCACAAGCCAGGGCAGCTGTGAGCAAAGGCTACAATAGTAACTAAAAAGGGTTATTAAATTAGTCTTCCTGAATTTGTATTTCAACAAAGTTTTTTTTTTTTTTTTTAAGTAAAAAGGGACAGCACGGTGGTGTGGTGGTTAGCACTGTTGCTAGAAGGCCTGGGTTCAAATCTACCTTGGCCCGGGCCTCTGTGTGGAGTTTGCATGGGGTTTTCTCCAGGTACTCAGGTTTCCTCACAGTCCAAAGACACGGGGTTAGATTAATTGGTGATTCTAAATTACCCATAGGTGTGAATGGTTGTCTGTCTCTCCGTGTACCCTGCCTCTTGCCCCATGACAGCTGGGATAAACTTTAAATCAAAAGCAGTGAAAAGTGGCACCTGTAACTGAAAGTTCAATCCCTCCTAATGTTATAAAATATCAAAGGTACACAATCTCACATCTGCTCTTGGGTTTAAGGGCGACAGTTATCCCAAGATTACATTCATGGGAAAGAAACTTCCCTTATGAAAATAAGCTTTCTGGGGAAATTAATGGTGCCTGTTTCACCATCAGATATAAGACCTTGGTGAAAATATCAAGAGATTTAGCACTTTTAGCACCTCAGTGCTGCATGATATGCCGTTAACAGCAAGCGATTATGATACTTTGATGTTAACAATGGCGAAGGCCAGTGTTCCACATCCTGATGGCACAGTGGGCATGCAAGCGTTTTGCCGTTCTCTCTCCTATGTTTGCCGTACCTTTGCATTGACAAGACGCGGCTGAAAGTACAAGTACCTATGTCAACTGTCAACAGCAGATGCAAAAACTGGCATATGGAATAATTTTCTTCCACAGTCGACAGTGACGGACAGCCAGCACCACAACCCCTTCTTTAACACAAACAACTTGGCAAAACATCACAACGACACACACACACCAACACATTTGAAGAAATCAGCGAGTGACTCGACTAGCTAGTTAAGATTTACATATCCGCGGCTTCAAAAACAGTCAAATGGGTGTGATTTACAGCTATAAAAGATAAAGCAGTTATCTAAGAGCAATGACTTTGCTTTTGTGGATTTTACAATGATTTTTTTTTGCCACAAAACACATGAATACATCAAATACATCAGTACACAAATACATCAATTTTTTGTTGTTTTTTTCTTTTAATTGAACATTGTTACCATTTTATAGGCAAAGTGTGAAGAGAAAACAGCTTGAAAAAAGGTTAGTTTGTTTACATGTTCAGAACAAGAAACCACAGTTTGAACTCAAAGACAGGGCAGAAGTGGAAATTTGTTACCTAGTGTAATCACTGCCTCTACACCTTTGCACCCAGTAGAACACAGACCTCTGCCAAGAAGGCGCACGGAGTCCTACCACTAACAGTGTTTTATAAGTGATAACTGCTTTAAATATAGAGTTAACTATCAAAGAAATCACATAAATTGATGCATAGGTGGAATCAGCAGAAAACACTTAATGGAGCATAAATTACAGGGTTATTGGGCATGAAGTAAAGCAAACATAAATGGCAATGACAGTAAGTCTGGCACTTCAGGGTAATAAAAAAATCAAGTGAGGATTATTAGCCTGCACACAAGTGCATTAAAGTAGACTGGGTACAAATGACTCTGTACCTGCTTGGTGGAAGTCTGCACTCTACTTAGCACGTTTGCTGGGTTTTTTATTTTGTCAAACAGGATAATTAACAAGAGCGCAATCTCTCTACGGCTATCACACAGCAAGCAGATGTAATTATTAAAAATGAAGCATTTAAGCTCCATGTTGCTAACTTTTCCTGGTGTTTCAGGTTTTAGTCGTGTTTCAGTATCAGAACATCAGAATATTCCTGTAGGTACGGCATAAACAGATGAAAAAAGGATAAAAAAAATAACAGTAAAAATGGTTAGAAGTAGTATAAGACACAGGAACAAGGGTTGAGAATGATGTCAACTCTGACTCTGTGACAGACACATCTTCCTCCCTGAGAAACCAGCCATGAGCCACGGGATTAAATGTGTGTTAGAAAGTCTGTGCTGTGCTAATGTTCAGTGTGAGCATGCCGCTCTGGCTCATTATGAACACAGTTTGCTAATAGTCCAAGTGTGTGTGTGTGTGTGTGTGTGTGTGTGTGTGCAGAGAAAGACAAAAAGTTCTCTCCATGAGCGTTTCACCAATAAGACACATTATCAGTGGTACATAGAACATCAAGTGATAGCTTGCTGCACATAATAGTGACCAAAACACTCAACCACTAACTAACAGAGATAAATGATAAGTTGGGACATATTAATGGACATCATCAGTCAGTGACTTATAATCAGCATCAGGGTTGCAGAGGGCTCCAATCAATCTCTGATATCCAGAGATGGGTTATAAAGCCTGGGTGGTGAACCTCACCGTGCCTTAGAGCCTTTGCAATTTAACACTGATGGCCACCATTAACCACCATTGGGCGGCACGGTGGCGCGGTGGTTAGCACTGCTGCCTCACAGTTAGAATACCATCTGGAAGGCCTGGGTTCGATTCCA
>JAVDPK010001631.1:132992-143794 GCA_034780415.1 Cichlasoma orientale
TGTAGTTCCTGCTACTGCTGGTGTTTGCCATTATGACACAAGCACACACAAACAGAAAAAAACAATACAAGCCATTCTCTCGCAGTAGGTAATTAATAGCATTAAATTAGTGACGGTGCTTTTGATTTCCTGATCATTGATTCTCAGTTTGAGTGCAGCTCTAGTGTAATCTACAGCATTTGAGTGTGTAGAGAAGAGTTGAGTAAGCAGTGCATGTGTGTTTCTCTATTCTGAAATGACTTTAAGAAATTTCTGTAAGGTGGAGGAATATCCTAACAGGTGACGCCATGTACATGCACCTATGTGACCGTTAACAGGAATATGTGACAGTGAGCTCACTTGCATGTCTGAATGTGTGTATGTGTGTGTGTGTGTTTGTGTTTGTGTGTGTTTGATATCTGCTCCCAAATGCTCCCTTGAAGCACTCTTCTGCCATCTACAGGCACATTCTTTCCCCCCCTTCTTCTCTCTCTCTTTCTCCCTAACAATAACTCATGTTAATCATTTTGGCATCATCTCAATTTTCAGTGCAAAACTGTGGTCTCGGGGAGTCTCAATGTGTGCTGTATATATAGTCCATATGCATCTACATGGATGCATCACGTCCTCTGCACATTTTCTGGGCCCTACATTAGCTGTCCGCCTGTGTTGCTTTCAGGAATCAATAAGCCATGTGTGAGATTCATGTCTGGAGAGAAAGAGAAAGGAAGAGAAAGAAAAGGAGAGTAGAATGGACGGAGGAGTGGGGTGTATAAGGAAGAGAATAGAGCGAAAGGTGTTAAGTGGGAGATATGTAAGGGTGTGAAAAAGAGAAGAGAAGAAGGCAAGAATGACCTAAAGGATGCAAAGAAGGAGGAAAAAAAAAGGCGGTACAACAAAAGCAGAGTCAAAAGGAGCAGAGGAGAAGGAGTGAGAGGACTGAAACGAGAAAAGGAAAATGTGTGAAAAGGCAAAAGGGAAGAAGGTAAGGGAAAAACACCCAGCTTAGAGAAATGCAGAAAAAGTCCGGGGAAAGAAAGAGACACGAGGGGGATGGGAGGAGTTCTTTTGGCTAACGAATAAAATAGGAATGTGTGTGTGAATTTGTGTGTATGTGTGTGTGGGGTGGGTGGGGATAAGACAGAAAGAGCATGGAGGAAGAAAATGCTAGAGAGACTTTCATGAGTAATTCACTTTCCTCAGTAGTTCTTTGCAGTTGCCCCAAAAAGTAGACATACACAGCAGACAGATGTAATGTATTCCAGCATGTCCTAGAAACCCAGGAAACTAAGATTCACATTACATACTTTACTTATTCTGCTGTATACTAAGCTTTATCCAGAAGAGCTTATATATTGCGAGCAGGAAGAGGCATCGCTGTCTTGTTCAAAGCAACGATGTTGACAGACCTGAACCTGATTTATCCCTGTAGGTTCTCCTTCAGAGTGGTAGCAATGGTTTAAATGATGTGACATATACACTGCTCAAAAAAAAATAAAGGAACACTTTGAAAACACATCAGGTCTTAATGGGGAAAAAGTCATGCTGGATATCTATGCTGATATGGCCTGGGTAAAGTGTTAGGAACAAAAAAAATAATTTGATGGAAATGAAATTATCAACCTACAGAGGGCTGAATTCAAAGACGCTCCAAAAATCAAAGGGAAAAAATGATGCAGCAGGCCAGTCCATTTTGCTGAAAATTCATTTCAGCAACTCAAAGTGGTACTCAGTAGTTTGTATGGCTTGTATGCGTGCCTGACACTGTCAGGGCATGCTCCTAATGAGACGACAGATGGTGTCCTGGGGGATCTCCTCCCAGATCTGGACCAGAGCATCATTGAGCTCCTGGACAGTCTGAGGTGCAACCTGGTGGTGTCAGATGGACCGAAACATAATGTCCCAGCGGTCCTCTATTGGATTTAGGTCAGATGAGCCAGTCAATAGTATCAATTCCTTCAGATTTCTGGAACTGCCTGCATACTCTCACCATATGAAGGAATTGTCGTGTATCAGGAGGAACCCAGGACCCACTGTATCAGTGTAGGGTCTGACAATGGGTTCAAGGATTTTATCCCGATACCTAATGGCAGTCAGGGTGTTGTTGCCTAGCCTGTAGAGGTCTGTGTGTCCCTCCATGGATATACCTCACCAGACCATTACTGACCTTCCACCAAACCGGTCATGCTGAACGATGTTACAGGCAGCATAACGTCCTCCACCGCATCTCCAGACCCTTTCACGTCTGTCACATGTGCTCAGGGTGAACCTGCTCTCATCTGTGAAAAGCACAGGACACCAGTGGTGGACCTACCAATTCTGGTATTCTATGGCAAATGCCAATCGGGCTCCACAGTGCTGGGCAGTAAGTACAGGCCACCCTCATGAAGCCTGTTTCTGATTGTTTGGTCAAAGACATTCACACTAGTGAATAAGTGCCTGTCTCCTGGAATCGCCTCCACGCTCCTGAGACTGTGCTGGGTGACGCAGCGCCAGTTGTTAATTTCATCACCATCAAAGCAGCTGAACTTGATTAACAATCCCCTCTGCTACCTAACTGACCACATCAACATCCCAGAATTTTAACTGACTTGATGCTATACACTGATTGAAAAATGTTCTTTTAATTTTTTTCGAGCAGTATATTACTGTAGTATTTCAAAATCCCATTTATTTTTATTCATTACTTTGCTATTGTTGCGAACACAGTTAAAGTTTGTTTTCGATGATTAGAGGCGACACATCCAGTCCATTTGGATCCAGAAACCAACAGCTGGCATCAGATTACAGCAGTTGTCAATTTTCTTCTCTGCTTACGATCTTTATTATGGCAGTTGTAAATAGCACATTGGAACATGCCAATTTATTTTTTTTTTAAACAGCCCTTTTACGCAGGTTATATATTGGGTTTGTCATAACTGTGTTATCCTGAAGCAACGGTGCGCAGTGCAGCACAAGCAAGCAAAGCTGCAAAAGGAAATTCATTAGTAACCTACAAGAGATAGCATCACTTTCCTTCTGTTCTCATGCAACAATCTTTTTTAAACTTTGGATTTTCAAAAATAAAAACAGTCATCGTCAGTCACAGTGTTTTTTTTTCTGCAATCATGGAAATGTTGTAACTGTTTGACTTGTGTGTCACATTTGCACATTAAACCAGTTACACACCAAGTGAAGGCTGGGTTACGCTGGAGATTAACAATTAAGGTCAGAGAGGTCAAAGTGTGTATAGCTGCTGCATGCCGTAAAATTGAAATATACTGTATAAGCGTACTGAAAATGGTGATTCAGAAAATCACTGAACTTCAAGTGCCATGCAGGTTATACAAATCCATTTAGACTCAGCACAGATTCAGCAATAGTTTTATATACTCAAGATCAATTGTCCTTTTAACACCAAGGTATTATAGCCACCAGAAGCGCAGTGAACAACACAGGGCTCCCCGTTACCAGATGCTTTTGTCTGCGCATTTACACAGCTGTTGAAAAATCATCAGTGTTTATTTTTCTTCTCTATTTATTGACTCTACCCAAGAGACAAGTAAACTGTATAATAACTAGCACGAGGGAGAAGCTCATGTAGTAGCCTCATTGATTACATATACTGCTCTACATCAAGACACTGTCCACTTATTGGACCTGTCCACTGTGACAGGTTTGAGTCAAACACGTTTATTATGACGAGGAATCTCTCTGAATGTAGCTGATATTTTCAAGAACAGCAGGGCGGCCTGGTGCTCAGAGCAGTATGCTGCCAGATGTGCATTCTGACTATTTGACTTGAGCCCTTGTGGGACTAGCATAAACCGGTCATGTCAGTAAATGAGCAGACGGCTTAACTGCAAATGTGGGATATAGGAATCCCATTTGTAAGGAATCTTGTGAAGAAAAGCATCCAAGCAAAACAAAAGGATGGATTTATTTATTATTTTTGTCACTGGAGCACGGTCCCTCAATGGGACATGCACTAATGAGGTAATTGACTAACGAGATATCCAATCAGGAGCCGCAGTGCCGGAGGGCGGGAAGGCGGCTGCTGTCGACATGATCGAGTTATTCTCGTTTTGCAAAAAAAAAAAAAAAAACCCACACGCACTTGCGCACACGCATACACACACATGCACAGTTATGCAGGCATTTATGCCCACACACTCCACAACAGAGAGAATATTTGTTCATCACCAGCTGCCTGTATACAAGCAATGTTGCTCATGGGGTGTGTGTGTGGAGTGAGACAGATTGTATACGAGTGTGTGACTGTGCGGTTGTGCGTGTGTGTCCGTCTGTGTGCAACGGGGTAGTGTACAACAAGAAGCAGCATCATTGACTTTACAACAAGGTGCCAGTGGCTATTGCAAGCAGACAGACACCCACACACAAACATAAAAACATGCACACACCGGGTTTTGGCTCTGATTAGTTTCACACATGGCAGACAATATCACGAGCTTTACCCTCGGTTATTGTGAGGACGGATACAGATGCCATGAGGTGAAAAAGAGGATGAGGGGAGGAATGGCATTACTGTGGGTGTTTAGCAGAAACCTCGTATGTGCAACGTTCAGCCACTGCTCATAGGAGGTTTCACAGACGTCCTGCCGTTCTGTTTATTGTGTACATGCAGAGTTGAAGGCTATCATAATGCTTTATTTGCTGAGTAGGTCTGATGACTTGAACACAGATTAAAAAAAAAAAAAAAAACCAGCCCAGTTTCTCTTTATTCTTGAAAAGTTGACTTTAGTAATTTCACAACTGTCCGCCCACCCGCATGTAATGTGGCAGCCTTGGATGTGAAAAGCAAAACTGATTAAAATTTATAGCTGCTGGTCTACACATATACTTGTTTACAAAAGCATTGTTCTGTAGGCATTCAAGCATTTTCAATGCATTAGAGACACTGTAAAATCTTAAATGAAAAGGAAGCTACCCACAGAACATAGACTGGATATAAAAGACGGACACTTCCTTTTCAGGAGCCTCTCTCTAATCACATTTTCAGTCTCCATCTTGGGTTTTTGAAAGCACACATGACTGACAGTTTATTTTGGTTTTTCATCCTAATGACGGCCTCCTTCTTTTGCGCTGCAGTCTCTTTGGACCTCATGTTGAGAGTTCCAATGAGCGGCTACCAAATGCACACTTGGAATCAACTCCAGATCATTTAGCTGGGATAACGAGGGAACGGGCACTGTGTTGCCACGACACCGTCCAGTTACTTTTGAGCCTATGAAAATGGCTGTAATTATAAAATGGTGTGCAGAGGCAAATTTAGAAAATTATGTCACCATCCAAGTGGCTGTAAACCCAACATTAAACTGTTTACTAATGTCACTAATCTAAGGAAAAGTATATTATGTTCTCATAGTCCTTTATGCAATCTGACATGTTTTTGCAACCAGAGGTCACGTCTTCTGGCGGCCATTAGAAACAATGTGGGTTTGTGGCACTTCCACATTAGCTTCACTTCTTTTCTATAAAGTCAAGGATTTTTAACCCATCATAGAAATTCTCTTCGCTCTGAAAGTTAACGCCCAGAATGCTTTTGATGCTCAAATACTGCGCTTTAAATGCAGCGGCATCTTCGTCAAGCAGCGTTTATCTTTAAGTCTTTCAGCTGATAAAACAAAACTTTAAATGAGTCGGAGAGCAATCCTCTCAGTATTAACTAACCCTACAGTAACCCTGAAATAAGATATTGAAATGGCGCCTGGTTTTAAAGGGGTATAGTGGACATGGCCCTTAGCCACCGGCTCCCATTACTTTCAGATGGTAGTGATTTGGATGAAATCTACTGCACTCAACTGAACCATGTGTGTCTACGTGTGTGTGTGTGTGTGTTTGTTCATTTGGTTTGTGTGCAGTCTAATAAAGCAGTGATAGATTGTGGTCTGCAGCCATTTTGAGTGAGATGGACTGAATCTAAGTATTGTAGTGCCTGCTCTGATACTCCCTCTTTTATTCTGTATCTACCTCTCTGTCTGCCTTTCTGTCGCTCTCTCTCTCTCTCTCTCTCTCACACACACACACACAGATACTGCTTTACCCTTTCTTCAGTCTCACACACTGCCTGCAGGAAAGGAGAAATCTTCTGAAGTGGTTATTTATCTATAGCTCATTCCCTCTTTTCACTATGTCTTTCCTCTCTACACTATCAGAGCAGGACAGAACCACATCCTCAATCACCGAAACTTGCACACACAGGCAGGGCATTTTAGGGTTGTAAATCCAGCACCAACCGAGAAGCTGTCAGTAGCCACACCAGATAAATAAGGAGCAATTGGGAATGCGTGCATGTGTCAGTATGTAAACTATGTGTGTTTGGGATGAGAGGGGCTGAATTTACAGCTTTCAGTTTAATGAAGTAAAGAATGAGGTCACATTTAGGAAAATCATCAAAGGAGAGAAAGGGGGAGACACAGAGAGTGGAGTACAGTGGATTCCAGCCATGTCAGAAACTCAAATTCATTGTTGAGTGGTTCGCAGTAATCTAATCGTTTTATTTATCTCTATTAAAAATTACCTCAGTTGAATTAAAGGCTGTAGGCTTTCTGGAATAAATAAGAACAGCTCTGCGGCGGAAGCAATCAAAATGCGCCGCGTGCATGCCAATTAGAGAAATAGCTTAACATATTGGGAAATAGTCTATTTCTTGCCAAGAATTAGTTGAGAAGATCCCCACCACTCACACGTTTTTTTTTTTTTTTTACGTTAAATAGGAAGCCAGCCTGGTGCAGGAATTTGTCATGCTCAGATGAATCATAAGGATTCTGTTTTATTTAAAACAGATCACCTTTGGTAAGCAAACAAAAAGCACACAGTACAGAATTAGCTGTCACAGAAATTATTCACATCACAGGATTTTTAATAACGTGAGAAAACCTTCATTCTGGCCAAAAAGAGAGGTCAGAGAGTTCTGGTACTTATTGTCATTATTTTCCACTAATCATATTAGCGTTTGAGAAATCATATTCAGGTTAAGTAAATGACATGTGAGTAAAGGAAAGCAAAATCAGGCTTAAAGGGAGGGTGGAAGAACTGAGGCGTATGAGATAAATATGGATTGTTTTGAACTGTGAGTTATGCAAAACGCCTTTAATAGAGTCCAATTTAGTTCTCTTTTAAAGACAAAATCAGGAAAAAACAGGAACTCCTTTTTCCCCCTCCTTTCTCTTCCTGCAAAGATAGGTGTGCTTGCATGTCCCGTTTAAATGCGCATGTGGAGGGTTTCAGATTTGTGTCACGGGAGCGTAAACTTGTTGTGCAGCACGTCCAAGTTGTCTTTGCTGCCGCTGTCTGGTGCTTTGTGTTGGTTCGGTGTTGACCTATCTCAGTTCTTTGGTTTGTCACAGTATTTAAGCAAAAGTTGGTGCCTCGGGGGAGGCAGCGTCTGACTCGGCAGAGTCTGTGTCCCAGATAGATGGCTAGACTGGAGATGTGAGATTTCTTTTCTTAACCCTTGCTGACAGGTCACTGAGAGAGAAAAGTTTTGCAGTCATGTAGATTTGTTATTGGCCAGCATTCCTGGAGGAGTTTAAGAAAGGTGCTAGCCCTCTGAATGTGTCTGCTCTTAGATACTGAGGGAACGTGAACCTTGACTTCTTTGCTCATACTCTATTTAACCTGTCTATGTCACTGTTATGCATCAAAATACTCAGAGAATACTTGGCAATGAAGGTTGATTCTGATTCTGGGTCGTTTCTGTCCTGGTCCTGGGTTGGTTAACCAGTGATTTTGAGTTCTGCAGACTTTTGAGGTTTTTTCGCTTTATTATTTTGTGATCCCTGTTTTTTGGTTCTTGTCCTTTGTTTCCATTCAAATATACTTAATCATGTTTCCGTAGTTTAGTTCCTCCCTCTGTGTTCTTGCATGTATTTCGTTCCCCGTGTTTGTGTCCCTGCCTCCTCGTGTTGTCAAGTCTGCGCTTCTGTTTCCTTGTTTACACACTTCCTGTTTTACTTTGCCAGTCCCTTGTTCTGTGTGCTTTGTGTTCAGTTTTGCTTCCCTTGTCTTGTTGGTGTAATTCTGTTCACCTGTTCCCCCCGTCTGTTTCCACTCACCCCTCGTTACCCCTTGTGTATATATCATCTGTGTGTTCTTCAGTTTTTGTTATGCTGTCATTGTCGGCCTCCTGCCTGCTGTGTATTCTCTATATGAGTTTATGTTTTCTTGGCGCACAACCAGTGTGATACATATTTAGTTAGTGTCCTGAGAAGACCAGCAAATAAAGCTGTTCCAGTTAAGTTCTGTTCTGCAAGTCCTGCTATGGGGTCCAAATGCCTGCCTGACACACAGCGTTATGACAGTCTCAACATTGTGCTTGTTGACTTACACTGGTCTCAAATGCCAAAATGTATGGGCACATTATCACAATACTTACCCTGTTCATTGCCTCGACAGAAAAACCGAGCATGATTCAAGCTGACCCAGTTCCATACATATGAATATATATACCTGTAGAATGAGGAAGCTCATTATAGGTGCATGGAAACTAATCAGCAGTAGGTTCCTTTGCTTTAGCGTCCTTGAATGAGTCATACGCCTGCTCTGTAAATTAGACTCATTGTGCTACTGGAACTACAAATATCCATTTTGTGCTTCCAAGAAGATCTCTTTCCAATCATGTAACAGCAGCCTCAAGGACACCACCTTGTTGAGATGACCCGCATTTGAAAGATCAACAGGCAAAGGACAAGAAGTTACCTAGCAACAGCCACAGTAAAAGTTAAAGCACTTCCATTGACAGCTGGAAAGTCCTTTTTCAACAGCTTGGGTGCAGATTGAGTCACAGAGTTCACCAGATGGGTCTTTATTTATTTATTTTTTTAATTAGATTTAAAAAAAATTTTGTAGTTATCTTTTTAGTCTGCATGCCTATCAGGCCACTGAACTTATTGCATGTGTATGTTGATACCCTGCCGACTTACGAACTTTAAGTTTCTCTAAAACCTTACATACGATTCATATTCTATACTTCCAGTATGGTTCGGGTCAGTTTCAACCCAGGCCAAAAAGTCCCTCTAAGTGTCTACAACAAATTTTGAACTACAGATCAATTTAGAAAGTATAAGTAGCCTGTCTGACATTAATAAGTGAATGATTAATCAGTGTTTCCGAGAGCTGGGAGGGTGCAATTATTTAGGTTTTACAGCACTTGTTTTTAGAGAAAATAATGCTATGTCCTTTTTTTAAAAAAAAAGAAGTAAGATGTGAAAACATAACAGCTAAAATGATTTTAAGATGTTTTATTGAAAGTTACTGTTTGGATTTATTATATTTATTTTATTATATTACTATTATAACCACTGCAGCCATGAAACACTGTCCTCACTTCTGTATCATAAAAAAGTCCTCATAGCAAACATCCATAATTATCAGTATTAATTCAGTATTAATTAACACTTAGAACACAAAACGTGGTTACTGTAAACTAGTCTGTGCATTCAAAGGAGTGGTAGGAAACCTTGTGTGTGTGGGACTTGCACATGTGTTTCCCACACTCACTGAAATGGCAGGTCAGGCACCTTTATACTCTCATGACCCCTCAACCCCTCTTTTGATCTCTGCTTTAATCTCAGTCAGCTCAGAATACACGTATTCTAATTTGTTTATTGTTGGGTTACTTTCTTACATTGTGGGTGCTTCTGCTTGCAAGTGCAAAACACAAGCAGCAACAAGCAGGCACATAATGTATTCGCATTTACATAACACTTTTCTAGACTTACTGACCACTCAAAACACTTTTAACTACAACTCAGACTTAAACTATACATTCTTACAGCACTTTATTCTGTGCACTTCAGCCACTTCACACACATAGCCAGTTTAGAATCACCAATTAACCTAACACAGGGAGTGACTCAAACATGCAAACTTCACACGAGGATTTGATCCAGGAACTTCCTCACTGTGAGGCAACAATATGAACCGCTCCACCGCCATGCTTCCCTACTGTATTTCAGAGCTCATGTCTGTGTCCAGGGTTCATATCTCAAGGCACCCTCTGAGCTGTATGACCTTTGTTCCTTATGTGCTCATTAATCCTTCCCTATTCCTATTCCTTATGATCATTCCTATGCTTCTTCACTGTTTGGTGATTCCCCTGTGATGCCTGTCTCTCAGCAAATGTGGTGGAAAAACTAACAGTTTTCATGACAGTATCAATGTCTCTCTTTACCTCTGCCACCACTGTCCCGTAAAAAATACACTCAGATACGGCTTGTCTCCTAAAATCACCATTTTCTTTGATGTGACCCACATTGATGGATCTAAAATTAATCTCAATAAATACAGGTTCATTTTGACCCAGAACAGCTTTGGTATACAAAAATTTGTAGCACCTGTAGAGAAGTATAATTTTTTTTTAAATATCTTAATGTTTGTGTATTTTAGCTCACTTTAGAAAGAGTCATTAAATTTCAGTCTAAAATAAAGAAATTTAATGTATTTTTACTGCTGTTAAAAATCTGAAAATGCAAACAAACCTAGTCTTTCAAAAACAAACAAACAAACAAAAAAAATCACAAAATCTTTCCAGTATTAGGAAGCACTGCTCTGGCATCTACATCTACATACATTTTTGTTTGAAGAACAGGAGGCTTGAAATTGTTCTCCATAAATGAATACTGTGTCTGAGTGTCTGAGTCAGGGACTTATGAGAATTATCTGGAGAGAGACAGAGAGAAGATACGTGTTATATTGTGATAGACAGAAAAGGAACAGCCTGGCAAAAGAGAAACAAAGTCAGTAAGAGTCTCACACACACACACACACACACACACACACACACACACACACACACACACACACACACACACACACACACA
>JAVDPK010001631.1:143894-154595 GCA_034780415.1 Cichlasoma orientale
CACACACACACACACACACACACACACACACACACACACACACACACACACACACACACACACACACACAAAAAAGTCTGAGCGTTGGGTGCTAATATTGTCTGCTCATATGTTGTCATGATGGAGACATACAAAGGTCCCTGTACACAGCAGGCATTAATATGTCTCTTGGATAATTTGAAGTACACAGGTAGACACCTTCGAGTATGTCAGTTCCCAGAAGTGATCTCAGACACACTAGCCCAGCTGTAAGAGCACATTACCTGCTTTTCAAACCTTCTGTTTGAGAGGGGGAGCCAATCAGAGTAAAGTTGCCTTAAAGGGTGATTCTGATTCCACTGTTTCAACATGTTGCCTAGCATTCGTCTGTCTCTCCATGTGCAACTTGAGTGACCATGTGTGATTTGATCTCACTTCCCTGCTCTTTTTGCATAGAAACATCATTTCTGTTTGCAAAGGCTGTTTGCTCCGTGCTTTTGAGTGCAAATTAAAAAAAAAATCCTTTTAACATATCGATAATTGAGTGCATTTTATTTAGACCTTTTCAGTCTAATTTTCGGTTTTTGGTTTTCAAATTTATGATTAATTTTTTAAATCTGGCAGTATCAACTACTACCTTTCCGACACTTAGCTTGTTGTAGCAGTCAATAGGGCTTTTAATGTACTGAGAAAAATAATGGCTTGAGGAGGAATGACAGCTGCTGCCAGGGAGTAGAAGGAAAGCTGGGTCTGCCGTGCTATTTTGCTGCTTTAGCTGTCTTGGCTGGACCCAGATGATGGGACTATGGTGGTGCATGGTTGCCTCACATGTTGTCACACAGGACTGGATCCTGACATGGCTGACACACCGCTGGAGTTTCTCTGGCCTTGCAAGAACCAGAACAGACATTCAGCTTTTACTTCTCTTTTGCACTCAGAAGACTCGATACAACTATAGAAAATAATCTCCCAACATGTAAACTGTTTGGAATTGTCCCACAGGCAGAAAAACAAGCTTAAATATTTTTTCTTTCTTATTTTCATTACATTTTTCCCCTGTCTCTTAAAGACATGACTTTCCAATACTGTTCATCTGCTGTAGATAGTTTTTTAGCCCTGCCACTGCTTCTTTTGCCCTCCACTTGTCCAGTTTCACCAAATTTGCACACCGTGCCACGATATGCCAAGTATTCAGCTAAAAGACCATTTGAATCACCTTGTTGCTGCACAAATATTATTTTATGCCTGTCAAACTACAATATCTTTAGCATTTTTCATAGATCTAACTAAAGAAACTGGGAAAAATGATGTGTTGTTGCAACAGGTTGCTAACAAAGTGCCTAAAGATACAATTCAAAATTGTTTCTTTGCTAAGCTGTTCTGTGGAGACAACACTGGTTCATCCTTTGGCTTAGGTGCCTTTTTTTTAATACTTGATTCATGAGTCATTTGTGAGTCAGTGACTCATAGGTCAGTGTTAAATGGTGTCACAAACAAACATTCATCTGAAAATGGTCCGGTACAAGGACTGTAAGTTAGTGGAAAAAACAGCCAATGTTCAAAGAAAAACTTTCAGAAAAACTGCAGAACAACTTTTTTTTTATTTTTAAAGTCTTGTTCCCTGGGAGCAAAATATAAAGCTATGGGGGGTGGCTCAAGACTTTTACAGAGTATAGTATGTTTTTAAATTGCTATAGTTTTTCTTTTTTTTTCTCTCTCTCTCTCATAAATCAGAGGTTTTTGTCAAAAATTACCACTCAAATTTTGGGTGGTACATTAACAGTGGCATACTTCTAGTGACACACATTGTTGACACACAGCCTGCAGTGACTTTTTCTTTTCAGTTTTGCTTTTCTTTTTCTTTTTCATTTTTTTTTTGTAAGGCAGTTTTTGCAGGTTATTTTTTTTCTCAATGTTGTGCTACAGCCAAAGACAATGAACCCTAAGCACATGTATAATTATGTAAGTTATGTTTAGAACTCTGCAAAGACAGCTTCCAGCTTTTTCCTGAGGACACTCCTGGGTACCACGTTGAGGAGCCCTAAGGGATTGTGCTACAAATACCTTAAATATCTTCAAAGTCCAGATTCTGTCTTCTGTTATACAAGCTGCCCGTCTCTATTACTGACCATCTTCTTTAAAATACTCAATAAACAGCTTCACCTCAGCTTAAAGGTCTAATAACTGGAAAGAGGGCACCATGTTTAAGATGGAGAGTGTCATAAATACGAGGCTAAAGAGGAAACTAGAGTGCATATTTTTCATCAAAGAAGATATCAAGGGAGGAGATGGAGGTCTAGGGTTTCAAGGAGTATTGCAGTCACATCGGCAAGGTGACCTAGTGGTTTGAGATGCCATCCAATTACTTAAAGGTCACAGGTTTGATCATAGAAAAAGCCACTGGCTGTCTATCAGCAACCATGTATCATGTCAAATGGTCCTTGAGATAGACACTGAATATCAGCCTTCTCACTCGGTTCAAATTCATCAATGGTAAACACGACAGTATACTCTGTATATTAATCAAAATCAAAGGGACAAGCTCTATTATATAATTAAAAAAAAGGCTTGCACCTTGATCTAGAGCAGCAATTTAAAATTGTGAAATAATATAAAATATCTTGGCAAAAAAATCTGCTTTTATGCAACATGCAGAGCAATCCAGTATTGAACATGTCAGAAAAGAGGTAACACTTGGGTCAGGCTATAAGGATTTACCACTTCATTTTCTGTAGCCCCCCTTCAAACCTAGTGCTTGCTCAGATATTTATGCAGAGAGTGCTTCCTTATTAAAAATGTGTCTGTGTTGAATGCAGCCTCCAATAGTAATCAAATATGGCTAAATGTGCAAGAAAGGGTGTTTGATGTCTCACTTACAGAACTAGAGGGCTTGCTAATGTTAAGGACACATAGATATCCTACCTGGCAAACAGAGCAGTAATGTGTTTCTCAGCAAGAGCTTTCAGGCTTTGATAATAAGACTAACTTCTCAGTTATAGTTAGGATCATTTAGTTAAACCAAAGAAATCATATTTCAACAACCACAGCAGGACGCCAAAATTTCTTGGGCTCTGAGAATGTAGAATTAGGAGCAAATTAGCTGGGCTTGATGTTGTGAAATACATTAATAGAAAAAGACAGACAGTAATATCATTACATGCTTAAACTTGGAGCAATAAATGTGAAAAGGTGTGGACACTTTTCTGCACTGCCTGTGATGTCCTCTATCCATTAGAGGAAAGGAAATGTTAAAACAGCAAGCTTACAGCTAGTCATTTGAGGGAACTTGTCCTGGTCTAAATTTTAACTGCTCCAGATTTATAGTGTCATGCCCTCTGTTAATTGAAGGAAATGTCTGGCGTATGCATTCTCTTGTTTTTGCTAAGAGTCGCCATCTTTTTTCTCCAGGTGAGAAATCCAAGAACTTAAGCTGAAAACAAAAGCTTTCAGAACATCTAAACTGCAAATAATAACTTAATATCTGGTGCCTCACACATAAAGTGGATTCCTTTATACTTACCCCAAGCCAATAAACAAGAAATATAGGTATGCCTTTTGACTTGGATTTCCTTTCACCAGTGCAAGATTTTTTCTCTATGAGTGACATAGAAAAACGAATGCGCAAACGAATGCGCCGCTATCTCAAAATTCTGTAGCCCAAGTGCTCACTTGAATCTGAAGGAGAGAACATCTAGCTGCCGGTTCTCATATCGATCTTAAAAGAATTGTTTTTGGATTGTAAGGCAGAACTTTTAGTTTGAAGGTGAGTAATCTCCGTTTGCGGTCTGTACAAACCATTCAGCGTCTTTCATGCAAACTACTGTTGACTGCAGCAACCTGCTAGCAAACAAACCTATAACAATGAAGTTTTCGGTGAAGCACCATATACAGTACTTCTTTATGACCACTTTCATGCTAGCAACTGCCAGCAACCACCTGCCAGCTGGTTGGAGAATACACACTTTTCCCTTGTGACCAGTAGATTCCAGAGGGGTCACTGACCGGTCTCTAGGTCTGTGTGAATGGGGCTTTAGCAATCAGCTTTACAGCGACTGCCAGCAATCTTCAGCAACCACTTGCAACTGGTTGGGGAACACTCATTTTTCCCTTTGGAGGTATGATTGCCAAATGGTCTCCAACAGGTTTCTAGGCTCGTGTGACAGAGGCCTTAACAAGGCTGTTGCTGTGTAGTACAGCATTAAGAAAGGATGGACACTTAAAGGTAAAGTAAAGACACATGTAAAGGAACAGAATATAGATATTTCACATGTACTGTTGGAAAAAAAAAAGGGGGGTGTTATTGTTCTTACCTGGAATTTAGAAAAAAAGAAAAGGATTGTTACTGTTGTTGAATTCCTAACACAATAGAAGAGGCTGTTTCCCATGAGGACATAGAGGAGATAGGTGAAAATTATTAATAATCTGGCATTAGCATAATTGTGGTACCAGCTGGCTGTTTTAAACTAGTACCCTACTGCAAAGCCATCAGAGAAAAACTCTCAAACAGGCAGCACTGATTTAACAAAGCAGCGTTCCACCTGCCAACACATGTGTCAGACCAAAGGTTGGTGCACCAGAGACAAAGTAACTGACTATAACACTCCAGACAGCCTTACTGCCAGGTCAGAAAGTGTCTGAAAAATAGTGAGGAAGACCAGTGCTTCAAAGCAGTTTTAGACACTGTAAAACATGCATTTGTGTTTCAGTAGCATTTGGCATGTTTTTGGCAGTTTACGTTTTTTATAAGTCGACAAAATAACATTTTAGTTCTGGCAGATGTGCTTTCTTTTTTTCTTTTTTTTTTTTTTTTACAAAGGCATTTTACATGATTTAGAGAACTTTTTAAATAGTAAAAAAAAAGTAGCAATTTCCCCAATTACCCTACAAACTTCCCCAAATTATACAGAAAGACACTCACAGGTAGCAAATAAAAACAAAAACACTCTTAGATTGTCAGGGCCAGTCGAACAAATCCTAATGTAATTAAAAACTTCTCCAAATGTAAGCTTTGGCCAAGCCTCTCAAATATTCAGGACATACAACTACCCATACTCATAGCATGAAGAGCGTGACGGCATAAATGGAAACACAAGATCTTAAATGTGAGTGATATCCTTCTTTACAATGTCTCTTTGTATGGACTGGATGCCATATATGGAAAATGATTAAAAAAATACATCTGAATTGTTACACAGTCTGCTTTGCTAAAACCCTCACATGCTAAAGAAAACCTAAGCTGGAAGATTCAGTTGCTCGCTTTTATAACCTCTATCTGTGTTCAAGGCTGGCTTTTGGCATTGGTTGTAAATTGCCTCCTTGATCTTTCTCCAGCCATCTTCTGATTCATGACCTCTTTCCCCTCACTAGTAAAAGATGTGATCACTTTTGGCCTGGAGTTTGCAACAAATATTATCGGCTTCCAGTCTTTGTGCCATATTGTGCTCAGGGTGGCAATATTACAAATGTGGCTTTGCTTTGCTCATCCTATACTTGAATACTTCAAAGATGTTCTGAAAGTTCAGCCACATAAGGAAACTACACCAAGCCCTTCCTAGTGGAAACTCAAAAAAAAATCCTACTGTACTGTTAATTTCCTTATAAATGAAAACATGTGAAATAAAAACAGAACTTGAGGTTGTGCTAATGTATGATTGGTGGAGTTAAAGCTCAACCCCGCACAGAGCTGGTGCCGACTTCAGCATTTGTTTAAATGAAAGCATTTGTCTTCAGACAAATGACTAAAAAGTGCGGCCGATACAGATCTGGAAGGAACAAGCCTGAAGGGCATGAAGAGCTGTTTGCTGCAGTGGTCAAAAACTTCACAATATTCAAGAGTCTTGAGGTTTCTGATCAGCGGCAGATGTTTCCGAGCGTGCTGCGCATGGCTGATGTGAAGACAGCTTTTATAAGGCTGATAAAGTGATCCACAGGGGAATATTACTGACCATTGTTTCCTCTTGCAGTGCTCAGAATTTTTTTAAATATATAATAATCATGTAAATAGATGCGCAAAAGCACTAGAACCACACATCCATCAATCTTTTTTTTTTTTTTTCTTGTTGTTGTTGTTTAGCTTATCCCATTCAGCGTTGGAGGGGAATGGAGTCTATCCCATCTGTCATGGAGCAAAAAGGCGAGACACACTCCGGACAGGCCGCCAGTCTGTCACAGGCACCGGAACCAATGTCAAATATTTTTTAACCCATTTTAGTAGTTTAATATTCAGTTTGTCTGCATACAAAGAGCGAGACGAGAACATGTAAAGTTACGGAAGCAAATACTGTATCTTTCAATTCAATATCTAATTTTACACAACATACAATTATTAGCCATTTATGTGTCTGTGCTGTGGTGAAAGAGTAGCTCTTGAGATTACTGTACCTTCTTTGTCAGTGAATAGAGAATGAATACAGAGAAGAAAAGTGCACACACGTTCACACAGAGTCATTTGTGCAGGTTGCAGAGGGACCCCCCAAATATGTCTGCTGCGGAAACTGAAAGAATTTTTGTCATTTATTGGCATGAAAAAATTATACATTTCACTTTGCCTGAAATGGCCTCTTGGCATTAGGATCATGCCTCATCCAAATCAAAGGCACACAGCTGCAGGCACTGCTAACGGCAAGCTTGTGGGCCAAGCAAATTGGAATAAAAACACTAAGATCACAACCTGACGATGAGAAACAATGTCAGTTTTACTTGGTGCTTTAACTGGGTGTGCAGGAAGTGAATATTTGAGTGCTGAAAAGGAAAATATAAATGTTACATGACTCCTCCTTAGATTTTGAATTAGATTATTGATATAGACATAAATGCCTCTGTAGGAAATATGTGTGTGGTACTTGCTTATAATATATTAACTAGCCAGCAATTATGGAGTTGTCAAAAAAAAAAAAAGAAGATACTCAGATACTAATCACCACTAAAAATGACTCAGATTAGATACTTATTTGCAACAGTGTAGATACCATCAATGCCATGTTTACCTCAACTTCACACAGCCCTCTTGCAGACAGGCAGGAACCACAGATGCAATAAAACATGGACGTAGGTGGTATTGAAAACTGCTATCGAATACTGAGTTTTTCCTCGAGGTATCACTATTGAGTTTGAAATTCTAGTATCATGACAGCCCTAACTGACACTGAAGTTCAACCTCAGCCTAACCTCAATCATAAGCCTAAGTTGAACCTAATACTGACCTTAATGCTAAAACAAAAAAAGAAAACTACGAAAACACAGATGAGGATACAAAAGCACACATCACGCCACAACTTTTTGACTTCACATCCGCATGCATACGATTGAAAATGTCTCTTTCTGTTTTCAGTTTTATGTTTGAAACTGAACACAAGAATACAGAAACCTGATGGGGGGGTCAACAGGAACGCAGTAGGCGATGCAACAGGGCATCTTCAGCAACCATATAGTGCATGGAGTCGGGTGAAAACCTAGAGTAGCTCATACTTCAGTCACAAAACACTGAGGGAAAATGCCACGTGTCACTCGACAGGCCTTTCTCTGCGCATTTCTCCATTGGTTAAGATTCTTATTTATCATTTTTGATTTTGCTGTTACCATATTTATGAGGGATGACAGCAGCATAGTGACACAGGTTAAGAGAAAAATGTGCGTCCTTAAACAAAGCACAACCTGACTACTGTAACAGCGCCAAAGCCCTACCAAGTAATGTCATGGATTTATATTTGTTGTCAAAGAGTCTGAATTTTATGCTTTATTTGTGTTTGAGGCTCAGTTTTGAATAATGGAATGCAAGGACCTGTGGAAAAAAAAGCACTCTTACAAACTCACACAACAATCAATCCATCTCTGGGTTTGAAGGATGCAGGAGATCCAAAAGTTGGTTATTAGCATTTCCTTTAGGCTCCTGTATTGTTCTGAATAAAACATTGCTTAGGTCCCAGCTTGTATACAAGCTGCAAAGTTTGTGTGACCATTTGAATAATGTGTATGTGCGGTTTCATAATGCGTATGTGTGTATCCTTCGGGTACAAATCTATTGGAATTCATTGCTCCAGGCTGCATGTCCTCTACTTGTTATCACACGCAAACACACACTCACATATAAACACACACTCGGCGTCTTCTGAACGTGATCTAGCATATCAGCTATTATGTCAACCTAAGGGACCTATGCGTGTGTCCGAACATTACGTGTTTGGCATGGCATCTTGGGGTAAATTTGCTGGGGTGTCCACTCATGGGAAGATTGGCAACTGTCTTGAATATTTTCAGCTTGTGAATAGTCTCTCACTGTAGAATGATGGACTTCAAATTGTTTGGAAATGGCCTTATAATGCTTCTCAGATTGAAGGGCAGCAACAATTGTTTCTGTAACATCACTGCTGAGGTCTTTCCTCCTTGGCACTGTGTTAACATAAGCCTGAGTGCTCCAGACCAGCAAACTGCCAAAACTGCTTTACACTACTGGTCATACTTGCTGATGATCAGTTAAGTGCACTTGATTAGCAGCGCGTGGCTGCTACTCACACTCTTAATTCTATGGAACCAGTAAGGGTGGAATAATTTCTCACATTTAGCTTAGCTTTTGTTAAATAATGACATGCTATAATATGCCATTTATTGATGTTTCTATTTACCTAATTTTAGCCCAGCTAAGGACCAGATGATTGTACTATTATGGTCTGATACGTAAACCTGAGAATTAACAGAGGATGTACTTTCTTTTTTATCATACCCCCACCCTGTCTTCACATAGTCTTATATAGACATAAAAGAAAAGGAGAGCAAGAAGAGAGGCGGCTTCCTGAGGAGCTAAGATCAAGGAAATACAGTTGTGGGGAAGAGATGCCATGGAGCGAAACAAGGAGTCAAGTCAAGTCAAAACTGATTTCTATAGCACTTTTAAAACAGCCTCAGTCGACTAAAGTGCTATACATGCTATACATGAAAACTAAAACAAAAAATATACACTAAAACACGCAATAAAAACATAAAGCTCAATAAAAAACGTTACTCTCTTCTTTGTTCTTTTTAAACATATTTTAAGATGTTTGTAGTGCCGTAAAAATTAGATAAGGGCAGCATGACAGATGTTTACTTTGATTACAGAAACATCATGTAGGAGTAGGTAACGGATAATAGAAGATTAGATTAGAAGAAGAGGTCAGAGGTCGAAAGTAATGTGATGTTTTTAGAATCCCCATATATGATTCCCTATATGCCTATATGTTGTCAAAATGAACAGTGGCAGTAAGAAACATGGTTTTAAATAGCTCTATATAGCATTATTATCACTTTGACCTTCAGATCAATCTGTTGACCTTGAAGGAGACCTTTACATTACCGCAAATAAGAAGTGCATATAAAGGCGGTAAGCAGCACTCACCCTCAATATATACGTACTATTTGACTATACTAGAATAAAAACAGAGTTACCGAATTTAAAAAGCAAATAGTAGGTTTAATTTTTGAAGACAGATTCTTGACCAGTGCACATGCTGAAGAAACCAAATACGTCTCTTCCAGCTGTATTTTCTGGATTTGGAGTCTCACTGTGCTCACTGTCACTCTCTCACCAACTGTCTCTCAACCATCCGTCCCACAATTTATTAATTTATTTATATCCTGAAGGTTGTGAGTTGTCCACCCTCTTCTATAAAGAAATGCTACACTATAAATAGCATATGAAAGTCAGTGATTGTACAAAAAACATACACCTCACACACCTCATAATGTAATGTAATTTATCTTATCTTACAAAATAAATGTTTCAGCAATAGATAATTGATACATTCAAAGATCATATTGACTAACAAAGAAAAAAGCATACACAACTGGCATTTTGTTTTTAATGTTTATGCTTTAATTTGCAGATAAAACTAAATTAAAGATGGGATTTCATATTTCAGCCAGCTGCTTGCTTTTTTAAAGTTGATTATCTTTTTCATCCTCTTTTATCAGGCAGATTTCAGCTTTATGGTCACCTTTGTTTTAAAACACACATGTTCAACTTTTGTTTGATTTTGTACCTGCCTTCTTTCAGGTATTCCTACTACACCCTCATCAGCTCAGCACACCCCTCCATGAATCCCTCTACCTTCATTCTACTTTCCATCCATCCTAGTCATCTGAACATGTAGTCATCCATTTATCCCATAGCTGATTTTTATTTACTTTGCTGTAAGCATGAAAAAAAAAAGTGTAATTTAGTTAAATGATGCTATACTCTTAAAATGATATCCTTGACTGATGATGTGAAATTATGGTATGAAAAGGCCTTTAAAGCCTTTGAGTGTCTAATATTTTATTTAGAATATTTCTCTGAAACAAAAAAAACAGTAAAAAACATTGATGTTATATGTTATTAGCAGAATTTGACGAAAACCAGGAAAGAAAAATTTTACGGGAATTGCAAAAACACGCATTCATTATTTTTTAACAGCCATATTTTTGTGTTTTGATTATTACTAATGCAAAATATGAAGCCTCTACTTCCAGCCTTTACGCCTTTATATTCATTGCTCTCTACTGCTGTTGGCTAAGTACAGTGAGAACCTCTATGTCCTATAACTATGAGCACAGAAGAAGGAAATGGCAGGCCAGTTAGGTTAAACCTACAAGGTCAATCCATATAATACCTGTTTGATGTCTTTTGAATGAACACAATTTTTTTGCCCATACATGTAATAAAAGTATGAACAAAGAAAATGCATTAAAAGGCAGTGGATTCGTCCTCTC
>JAVDPK010001631.1:186936-205437 GCA_034780415.1 Cichlasoma orientale
GACCCTTTTTCGTTTTCGCGCTTGCGAATACAATAGGCTCCTCGCCTACCCCTACGGGAGGCTCGGGCCTAAAAATGCGGCTTAAGAGACTGAGTGCTGTCTGAAGCAGGTGCTCAAACATCAGTCCTCAATGTAAAACTGTATATTTCTAAGACAATGTAAAATCCACTCAACCAAAGAAAATGGCATTTTCAGGGAAGTCCAAACAATGCAAAAAAAAGTATTTCCCAGGGATTAAAGATAGCACAATAATTCAGTGCAGTTCAGTTCAGTTCAATAACAGTCCAAATAATGCCCCGAGTAAGGCCTTATCTTAGTCAAAAAATATCCAATTTTCCCCAAGAGTGAATCCCAAAGCAAAGCAACTGAGGATCTTTGAGGGTATATGTTGCACAGTTTAGCCAGCACTTTTTTTTTTCAAAGGGTAAATCCTCTTCCCCTAACAAAACAAAGCAGGACCTTTACAAGGAAACCTCTCAGGTGCTGTTGGAATTACTTCCAGCACCGACAGTTCACTGTTCTGGGTCTGTGGACAACAGGTTTAGACGTTGCTCCTGCTCCTTGAAGATCCAGAGATAGGTACAGTGGACGCACTGCGAGATGGACTGCCACTCTCCAAAGAAGGAGGGAAGCAGCACTCTGGAATTCCATTGGAAATTAGAAAAGTATGAAGTGAGTGTGGGTTGAATATTAATTTTATAGGAAAAAAGTGTATTAATAACATCGCCATAATGTAGCATTACAATAGTTATGGGGAACATTACTATTTTGGGGATGCAGTTATTTCATTCCATTCACCTAAAAAATGTTCTTATTTGTTCACCAGTGCTTCTCAGTTATATAAAGTGTTTAAAAAAAAGGAATTACTCACATGGCTTAGGTATTGGTCTCTCCTTTTCTCATGACCAAGAAGCAGTGGTACTTTCTAAACTAGTTTGTTCATTGCAAGCATGAACATTCACTCCCTGTCGGCTTCCAGCCACTCACTCTAAGCCCGCACATGTCTGTTGATCTACGTGATAATCTGATACAAAGACAAACATTATAAGTTTCCTGTGAACAGCACTGCAAGCCGAAGTTTATAGATGCAATGACTTCAGTAAGAATTCATGAAATGTTTTAAAACGTTTCCACTGTCACTCCAGCTCTCCTTTTTCTCAGTGTGGATTCCTTTGAGTTATGAATCAGTCTCCTTTCCTCTCCAGAAGCCCTTTCTTTCCTCTATGTTCTCATCACCTTTTTCCCCCAAGGCTTGTCCTCTAGTTGAACCTTTGTACTGATTATACACATAAAGCAGGCTATGAAATACATTTAGACACACAGAGACACACACACATTAATGTGCTTCTATGTGCTAACGTGAGTTTGTATTCTGGATATCTGTGAATATTTGTCACCAGCACAATCATGCAAACGGCATCCTTTTGTCGGGCGTAGCACAGATTGGGAGGCACGTCACACCTCTTCGGTGAATATTTCACCATAAATTAAAAATGATCCATTTTGTTATACTCATCAAACAATGTGTGCAACAAATTACTGATAATACAGCAAAATTAGCGGTATTTAAGGGTTAGAGAGTGTGTGAGATGAAATTTTCTAAAATGGGGTATTCAGTGGCTCATAAATTTCAAAGCAGAGTCACTCAATGAAAAAGAATGGATTAAAAAAAAGTAATTTTTTGTCTTCTGGAGATCGGCCACGCATACGGTATTGAAATCTGCGGGAATGGGAAGTTTATATGTACAGTACCCACCGGGTACTTCGCTAGTTCCTCATAAAATGTTGTCCAGTGCTGTGAATGTCAGTGACTGCTCACATGTGAGGGGAGGACATGTGCGCCTGCCTGTCTGCAGGTTTTCTCAGTAACCGCAAAATGGACACATTTTCTACTCATGACTCCTTCAATGCTTCCTTGCACCACTTTTCTTTTCCTTTCTCATCTCTTCCCTTTGCGTCCTTTTACCTTTTCTGACTCGACTTTCTTCTCTTCACTCGGCTTCTCTCCTGTTCCATCCTGATCTCCCCCTTTTTTTGCCTCTCCTCATCAACAGTAATTTACATGTTTTTTATTTGGTTTTTTTTTTTTTTTTTTGGGGGGGGGGGGGCATGACATTTCCTCTTCATTTGACTGCTCTCACACATGGAACCTCTACTCTGGCGTTAAATGTGAAAGACTTATAAAACCTAAGCCCTCCTTGCTCTCTCTCCCTTTCCTCCCTTACATCCCTACTCCCTTCACGTCTCCTTTTTCTTCCCCAAATTTGCTCTGCAGCTTTCAATTACACCATCTTCCACTGACATGTATGTGATGTCATCTCTCTTCTCATCACATTTTCTCCTGTGTTTTCCCCACTTCAGCTCTCTCTCCACTCCCCTCCTATCAAATCATTGTCTTCTCCTCCTATTTCCATTTTCTCTCTCGTCATACGGCCAGTCTAATCTGCTTCTGTGGCGTGGATGCTGAAAATCCATGTTTTATCTTCGTCCTGTAATCACATCCATCCCTTTTTCGTTTCAAACCTATGAAGCCACCTCCGTGTTTCTTCTCTCTCTCTCCTCATTCATCGTTTAATGCTTCCTTTATCCTCTTTAGCTAGCTTTAAAATCACCACAGGTTTGCCAATCAGTGAACAGCAGTCTGGATTACAGTGGGGTTTGGCAAGTTTGAGATGGGTGTAAGTTAACACAGTATTGAACCTGTTCAGGCTTATGTTGACAAGTACGTTCTGCAAGCAACCAAACATAACCAATTAAGGCTGCGCTAAGTGAGTAGCTGCTAAAGGAAGAATTACACCTAGATTTTCTAACACATAGCAGACGTGTGCTGTACGTTGAAAGAGATTTTAATTGCAGTAATTTCTCAATTGAAGCACTCATCGGGTGATAAAACACATCCTTCCTGTGCTCTCCGCTCTCACATCACGGTCTGAGTTCGTTCTGCTTGTTTCCACGATTCTATCTCACCTTAGGGCGTGTAACCATAAAATGTCTGGAATCTTTTCTTGAACATGAATGTCATCATCTGATCTTGTACAGCACATCTCTTCCCCTGAACTTCTCCACCCTTGTCTTGTTCGTCAGTCCTCCTCCTTCATGTTGCCGCTCTTCTTCTTTTTGCTCCTCCTCTAACTCCATCTGGCATTTGTGTCCTCTTTGCAACTTTGCCAAGCCTGTCTCTTCTTATGTGCTCTGTTTCTCTTGTTACCATCTCCTTGTAGCTTTGTAGGTCCTTATTGTCTTATTTACCTCTTGTTTTCTTTTAGTTCCTTTGCACTTCTAATTTAACCTCCCTGACATTTTTTACACCTTTTTTTGTGTCGCCACCCTTTCCTTGTCTTATATTCCTTTACAATCTCTTTCATATTTAATGTGGCTGCTGCATTTCTCACATTCTGAAAGTATTCAAGCTGTTCTTCTCATCTTAATTAACATTACAAATCCCTTTTCTTCTTTCCTGTAGCCTGGATTTAACCACATGAATCATTTGTCTCTTCCCCAGCTCATACTTAACGATGTGATGTTTTGCATTTTCTGATTCATGTACAGTAGCTTTCTTTGGGGGGGATGTTTTCTTGATTTCATCATCTGCTATACCATTTATATTCTGGTTCACGGCATAAACAGCTCCCAACCAATCATAGTAGGAAAAAATCTGCTTTACTCATATGACTTCATGTTGATCATTAGACTACATACCATTGGTATGTCCAGTGAAACAGACTGCACTCTCAAGCTGTTGTCACAAAGGATCCCTCAGTCAAAAGTTAAGGAACATGATTCACCCAGCTGAATTTAGGTGACCTCTTTATTTTAAAACCTCAATTCCAAAAGTTGTTGGGATGCTGTGTAAAAGTTAAATAAAAAATAGAATGCAATGATTTACAAACCTCATAAATCCAGAATTAATTGACAATAGAAAATACATATCAAATGTTTAAATTAGTAGTAGCAACACATCTTAAAAAAGTTGGGACAGTTCTATGCTCATCACTTGTAGCAGTTGCTGGACATTTGAGACCTTTGGGATTATCCCATTCTTGTCTGATATAGCTCCTCAACCGCCCTGGGTCGTCTTTGTTGTATTTTTTGTTTCATGGTCCACCAAATGAAAGGTCGCAACTACAGGCAGGCAGGCAGACAGCACCCAGACTCTACTAAAAAGCCATGCTCTTGTAATAGATACAGTATGCGGTTTAGCATTGTCTTGACAAAATATGGAAGGCCTTCCCTAAAAAAAAGGCCTTGCCTGGATGGGAGCATTTTGCTTGAAAATCTTTCAGCATGCATGGTGCCTTTTCAGCTGTGCAAGCTGCCAGTTCCATAGCCATTGATGAGCCCCCCATACCATCAGAGATGTAGACTTCTGAACTGAGCGCTGATAACAAGCCAGATAGTTTCGCTTGTCTTTAGTGCAGAGGATGTGACATCCATGTTCACCTAAATGAATTTTAAATGTCAATTAATCTGACCACAGAGCAGTTTTCCATTGTACCTCAGTGCATTAAAAATAATCTTTAGCCCAGACGAGATCAGCAGTGTTCACGTATGGCTTCTTTGCATGGTAGAGTTTTAATCTGCTTCAGCTGTGCTGACAGGAAGTGTCCGTGTGCCCATGCCGTGATTTTCATGACAGAATCATGCCTGTTTTTAATGCAGGTCCCAAAGATCACAGGCATCCACGAGTAATTTTCAACCTTGTGTCTATTTTCTGTCTAAAAATTGTGTATGTTTAAATCATGCATCTTAAGTAGTGAAAAGTGCTTTCTTAATTGTTTGCTTTTTAAACATTAGATAAGTGGGAAGCAGCTTAGCATGACCAAAGAGCCTCTGTCGCGTTAATATATATCTGAATCCTCATTTAATCACTGTATAAGACAAGCGGCTTCATCAGAACTCTGGCAATAATAATATTGCTGCAATATGCAGATCATGTGCCATGCAGTCTACTGTGGAATTTAATAGAACTGTGAATTGACATATCACTCATAAAGAGGAAAGCACTGTGCTTCAATCCTTGCCGTACACAATCGCGCATCTGCGCATACACACATACACTAAATCTAACAGCATACATATGCAACTGCACACCATAATGTATGTGCACCTTCACACTCACAAAGGTTTATATGCATGCATTCATGTTTGCCTGCAAGCTTCTACACACACTCACACACATCTATATGTGCCTACTGACCTGATGGTGAACTGAAGCTGATTGAAGTCATCTGTCTGTTAACTGCATTTTCTATAAGAGGATGGCACAGTGATTAATGAAAAATGGAGAGAGGAAGACTTGGATATAAATGAAGGATGGTGGGGCACCATGAAGAGCCAACCATGTACTGAGAGGGAAAAAAAAGAAAGTGAGACAGGAACAGAATGAGAGGGAGAGATAATCAGGGAGGGAGTCTGAGGGAAAGCTAATCATGATGAGAGAAGGCACGAAGAAAGACAGAGATAATCATCCCACTTTCCACTTACAGTGTTAGATGCTGATTGGTTGAATGACCTCTGGGCCAACCCTCTCTCGGCGCTATTAGGCACAGGATGACTGATGGGAAAAATATAGTCCAGTGAGGGCCAAAAGAATTTGGATGATGAGATGGTGTTCCTGCTCACTTATGGACAACTCAGAGTCTCATTTCTGAGACTGCAGGTCAAGACCAAAAACGTTTTTGAGTCTGTTATGCTCAAAGTCTATTTTCTAACATGAAAGCAATAGTAATATGCTTTAATGAGCCTCGATCCTAGGATAACAGAATACATGTGCTTGTTGTGGGCTCTCTGGCGTGCCGGCTCACTATGGGACTCAACATGTACTACTATTTTTTAAAACAACATTTGCTCTACAGAATCTCCAGGTGAAAAATCACCTCAGCGTATATACAGGTAATCCCTGTGAGCAACAGCTGAGGCTTCAAACTGCTCTAAATGGTCTTTTAATTCTTCTCTTGACTGTATGTCATTAAGAAGGGATATCCTTAATATGTTCATCAAAGGCACACTGCTTTGGCTGTGATCACAGCAGCCCTGCCCACCTGCTGTTCAAACGGTTTTCTTCAGTCAGAAGAAAGTTTGCTTAAAGGGAGAGTGGCCTTAAAGGGAGGAGTTAAAATGGATTGCTTCACACAAACAATGAACTGAGAGGCTGAACGAGGGCTGATTATAAGATAAATGATATGAGAGTAGAAATACAAGGATTCCTTTTATCAGCTATACAAAGCTACTCCAGTAAATCCATCCATCCATTTTCTTCTGCTTATCCTTTTCAGGGTTGCAGGGGAGGCTGGAGCCTATTTATGGAGGCAGGGTACACCCTGTACAGGTGACCAGCCTGTCGCAGGGCTAACACAGAGAGACAGACTCCAGTAGATCCAAAATGTAAAACTGCAGAGCTGAAATGAGCATGACAGGTCCTCTTTCATTTTAAGTGCATTTATTAAGAATAGATTTCTCAATTACAAGCAGTCAGCCCTGAGTTAATACCAAATTCAAAACCTTATTGCTTTTTTTAGTAATTCTACGACGGTTACGGTGGGGTGAAGTGTTACTCCAAAGAAAAATAAAACACTGTAAGCCCAGAGTTAGCAGATTTCTTTTCCTAAGACATAGCGGGCAGAAATGAGTGAGATGAGACAGAAGAAGAGCTTTCATTCTGTTATGGCAAATTTTATTACTGAAGGTGCACAAGGGAGTGCAGACCTGATGTAGTTTTTTTTTTTTTTTTTAATGGATAACTATCTGAGATTTTGATAAATGCAGAGTATTATCCTCAGTGTGCTGACCTAGTTAATATTATGGGGAGAGAGGAACTTGGCTGTGCCCCTGATTCACTCCTTGTGCCCAAACCAATCACTTACCCTTCCTCACGAATCAGGCTTCAACCTAACCCCCGAAACACCACACAGTCAGAGGCACTGGACAGTGGGCCATAACTTTGTCGAATACCCACAGAGTCTATTCAAAAGAAAAGCCATCTAGAGCGCCAGATATTGATCTGTACCAATTTTTTTTGCTGGTTATGGCCATGCTTACAGTTGCTTTACTATTAACCTATAGTGTGCATGAAGGTAAAAAATCTGCTATGGAGGGAATGTGTGACGACCATACCATGTACAGATTTCAGGTTTATTATTTCAACAGCAGTATCCTTGTTTTTCCTAGTAAAGATTTTAGTAAGGATCTGCTAATCCTTGGTTTTTGGCCTAACAATGCAGCATGTCTTTCTAAAAAGCTACGATTAAGGATGACTTCATAATCAAATGTAGCTATAAAATGCTATGGTAACGGTCAATGACTCATTTTTACTGAAGCTGGCGCTTTACATTCTTTCCTTTTCAGCAAATCCAGTGACGCATACCTCTGTAATACATTTACTACAGTAAGTGTAACTACAAATGAGATGGCAAGGAAGATGAGAGATGTCTCACAGATAAAAAATAACATTAAGTGGCAGAACTTAAAAAGAATATGCTGAAGGACATTTCGACTTCTGCAATCTTAGAAATTTTAACTATAAAATGCCATTTGATATGTACTGCTTTACAGGGTGACCCTGCAGTTTACAGCTTCATATTTGCATTTACTGGCCCATTGACCAGCATGTAGACTCTGTATTTAGCTCTGTAGACATACTTAACAACATTTTTTATAGTTTCCTTTTGTGTCATATTTTCTATGAATATTATAATGATGTGAGGATTTCAGCAGAGACTGATGCTGCCCAATAACTGTATAACTGACTGGTTTGAATAAAGTTTCTCTCAAAAAGAAGGCCTTTGAAAGGCTGGAGCTTGAATCTTTCATAGCCGCTTCCATAGCTAGACAATGAAGGATTGTCATAATTTTTGAAAGTATAATTCAATTCAGTTCAATTTATTTATATAGCGCCAAATCACAACAAACAGTCGCCTCAAGGCAATTTATATTGTAGTTAAATACCCTAAAATAATTACAGAGAAAACTCAACACCCAAAACGACTCCCTTTGAGCAAGCATTTGGCGACAGTGGGAAGGAAAAACTCCCTTTTAACAGGAAAAACCCTTCAGCAGAACCAGGCTCAGGGAGGAGCAGTCATTTGCCACGACCAGTTGGGGCTGAGGGGAGAGAGACAGGACAAAAGACATGTATACCAAGTATTAACTATATCCTTTGTTTTTGCTGCATGTGAAATGGTTGCCATGATGCAGCTGGAGTGCTTTCCCTACCACTGACTTCACCTGTGCTAGATTCTCTCATCTGCTTTGTTTCACCAGTTGCACGTGTGTGAGACATATACGAAGCATAAGAGAAAGTCAACACATTAATCACAGTAATGTGTCGGAGAAATAAAAACTTATACCCAATTCATTTCTTTTGTTAGAGCTTCCAAAAACACCAAACAAGTCTGCCATTTTTTTATATGCGAGTGTGTGAGAACATATCTGAAAGATATTTCAAAGTTTGCATGTTTCTGCAGGTGTTCTAACCACATTGTTTCAACACTGAAACCGATAAACTGACACCAAAAACTCCTCAGAAGTTTGTTCATGAAGCTCTTTTCTGACTATTTGTGCAGGAACTTTGCTCTTCCCTACTTCTAAGTGGAAAACCTCTTGATGACCTTCTTCTTAAAGTGAAGCATGTCTCTAACGAGCTTCTTCTCCATGGAGGGCATAGCCAGGGCTTTAAGACAATCCTGTGTCATGGTGATTCTCAGGAAAGTTTTGATTCTTTTCAAAGCAGAAAAGCATCTCTCATATTCAGCTGTTGTCATGGGTGTGTTGAGGAGGATCTTGAGAAGACTAACAGTCTCTGTGGAAGTAGTCTGTTGGTTGTTGATACAGAAGCATTGCGCCACTGTCCAAGTGAAGGGTATGAGTGTTAAGGTATGGACACCATTATCCCAAACTGCACTTTACAGTATATTTACTGTAAAGGGTTATTTCATTATCTAAACCATGTTTTCTGTTAGGATATATTATAGACGGCTGTCTCAAGTAATATAATTTTTTGATCATCTCCACACACCGGACAGAAATTCTTTCTCTTAACCTTGAAATCTACTGAATTAAAAAAGAACAGGAATGCAAGCATTACTTGCACACACCTGTTGCATCATCAGCTCTAGCATTTCATATATATATATATATGGTTCTTATATAGTGCTTTTTAACTCTACTTGAGCACTCAAAGCACTTTACACAACATCCCTCATTCATCCACTCACACAAGCACTTTTTTTTGAGACTTTGCCTTCTAGCTACAGTAGCATTCACACCCCAACAAACACATTGGAGAGCAACTTGGGGTTGCAAGGATACTTTGGCATGCAGCCAGGAGCAGCCAAGTATCAAACCACTGACCTCCCAATTAGTAGATGACCTGCTCTACCTCCTGAGCTACAGCAACCCAAGCTGGCTGCAACATAATTTTGGTCTGCTCTGCACTTTTCTGAGTGACAAAGTTTATCCTGAATCCTAAAATATCAAGTCTTCTGGAAGTTGACATGGTTATCACCTGTACTTAAGTCCTTTGTTTTAAAACTACTTTAATTGCATTATTGTGTCATGATCCTGGGTCTGATTGTGGGGGTTTTGGGCCTTTGTTCAGTGTTTATTGATCTTTATATATTTTGGAGTCTTAGTTCTTCTTATAATTAAGTCTTAGCTTTAGAGTTTAGTTTATTTCCTCATTGTCTGTTTTTTCCCCATTTAGTTACTGTTCTCACTTCCTGTTTTATTTTGATAGTTGCTTGTCTCTAGTGTCTTATTTAGTTTTACCCCCTCCTGTCTCACTGTCCTATTATTTTCCCCTCTGTCTTGTTTTTTACTTTGATTTAAAGGAACATTAAATTTTTTAATAGACTGCTGGAAATGTGAAACTTTCAAAACAATAGGAGATATCAGCCAGTAGCAAATATAGTCATTTACCTGATCACTGGCGTGCTGTCTCTGAACCTCTGGATCAGTGCTTTAATGAAGACGGGTCAAAGGTCCCGTTCTGGAGCTGTTCACGTGTGGCACAATCTTGTGGAACATTGAGGGAAAAACAAAACAAAATCCTCATCCCAGCATCCCACAAAGCTCCCAGCCTCTCTGACAGTTCAGGGGTCAAAGTTTCATATGATTCTGAAGGTGTGGAAACAAGTTAGCGGATCATCCGTGTCCTCATTCAGTGTGTACAGCACGACTGGAAGTTCCACCATGTTGAAGAGGCTTTGGGGAGTCTATTGACAACTACTTGGTCAAGCACACCAGTTCTCGAGTGACCACAAGAAAAGCAGTGAAAATCCAATAAGGTCAGAAAAAAAAGTTCCAATCCCAAGATGTGATGTTGCCTACTGCACGATGAGGTTCAGCTGACGCACACAGGGGTGTCTGTAGTGAGCATTTTCGTAGGCATCCATTACCTCGCACTGCACCCCGTTGGCGGCTCCTCTCATTACAGTCGCCCCGTTATAATCTCGGCTTATACATTTGGCCTTGTACTACTTTGGGAGTATTGCACTCAGCCTCATCAAGTGCTGTAAAGGTGGTGTCGGCACTCTGGATGATTATGAACTCAAAAAACTCCTAGATGATGTTGGTGGTGGAAATGTCAGTCGCCTTGCCTGCTTGGATGCTGATAATATCCAACACTCTTCACTGCCTCTAGAATGGAATCCTTTAAAACAGCATGCAGTCCAACAGGTTGGTTTGGAGAATCTTTAAAAGCTTTAAAGGTGCTTCTTCAACACACTGTGAAGGCAGGTGACAAAGTCAACAAATCCTGTGAAAATCCATGGGTTTTCAGACTCAAAAGCACTTCAGCTTTATTATATTTGGACTAAATATACCTTCGTGCTGTGAGGCAACAGTGCCAACCACTGCGCCACTGTGCTGCACTTATTAACAATAAGAATAATTATTCTGCTTAATAAAGTTTTGCAGTTTAAGGAGAGCAACACCTTCCCCACCATTCTCTACAGTCACATTAAAATTGTACGAGTTTTTCTTTTACTGTGTCAGGGCCCCTTGACTGAGATAAAGAATCTACAAAACAATACAGAAAGAAAGAGAAAAGAAAAAAGAGCATGCATGCCCACCTATGCACTTAAAAATATTAGAGCCCACAAAAACCACTTGGTGATCCCCCAGGAGGATCCAACGTGCTGGGTTCAAAACTGTTGATTCCCCCCTTTTAATGCTTCCGTTCTGTGTGATAGTGAGCTACTTTGATGTCTGTATGTTTGTAAGTACACTGTGTTGAAAGAGTCTGTGCCGATACAGAGGCATGCACACATATACACACGTTGTAACTTTTATTGGCTGAAAATGCTCGTGATGGGTTTTCAAACGCTCGCACACAGAAACACAAACACACACAGAGAGACACGCATGCTTACCGTGTGTGATGCGAAACAGCAGGGAGATTGCACTTATTGCGCACACAGGCTCTCTCTCACGCACGCACCTTGATGAAGGACGAGAAAGATGAAATACAGATGCAATATTAAACCATCGACATTTCAAACAAGAGACACAACATGAAAACTCTCTTTTTTTTTTCCAGGGATAAATCTTAGATGACAAAACCTTCTTTTACTTCCTCTTTTTTTTCTCTCTCTCCACTTCTTCTCAATAGGATCAAAACAACACATCAAAAACATTACGCCTACACCTGGACAGGCCAGAATTTCAGGGCTTTGCTGATGATGTACGTAATAATTATGGTGCTCCATATAGATGCAGAGCATTTATTAATTGCATTCATGCATTAATAATTAATTCATGGCTGACCTGTTAAATATACAAGTGTTTTTAGGCGACTTGCTAGTTATTTGAGTTTATCTGAGTTATTTGTGCTTACGGGGTGCAATTATCTTCTTTGGCCAGTAGGTGTGAATCATGCCGGGACCTTGTGCTGTCCAACTCTTTATATTTGAAGCTCTTTCTTGGATGTCTGCCACTGTGATGGTTACTGGATCCTGTTCAGGGAGGTTGCTGTGGTCTGCTCCTAGATGCACTAGCCACTGAACATTGTTGTTATGTGTTGCATCCTTCTCCCATATGCTCTTCCAGTATTGCTCTCCAGACTTGGTGGGGATGCTGTTCTTTGATGATATCAAATGGTCAATCAGTGACCCAAGCCCGGCTCTATGTCATGCTCTCATTCAGGCTGATTTGATTTTCACCTTTGCACCAGGCCTGACTGTGGGCAACCTGAAATAAAGCAAAGGACAAGGATGGAGGGCTCCCATCACTATTTTTAGAGGCTTGGGACTCTCAGCCACTCTCCAGGTTTGTCTGTCATAGTCTGCACACATCTGCTGCTCTCCCCTCCTCCAATGAATGATTTACTGTTGGGTGGATGCCTTAGCTATGCGAGTACATAAAAACTAAATGAGGACCGCTAACACCAAAAGCAAGAAAATAGCAGGTCTCTCGGGGTGCAGACCACTACCAGTGGAGGGAGGGAGGGTGCTGTGAAGTCTACAAACCTAGTCAGTGGCAGGCTAGCTTACAACCCACCAAGAAATGAGGAGCTGCCTTTAATATTAAAACTTGTCTTGATTTATCAGGCAAGAGACATACTTTTCTTGAAGTCATTTCTAAAGTACAGCCACTTAAACTGACCCAAAAAAAAAGTAGGAAAAAACCTTTTTGAAATAAACTGAATTAAAATTACTTAGGCTAGTGGGAATCCTGTGGGATATATATATATATATATATATATATATATAAACACAGAAGAGTGATGCCAATCAAGCAGACATTGGGCACTCACTACATACTTCAAAGAGATCTAATTAGACAAAGCTGTGAAAACACCTTTGTTGATGTACTGTGGATGAGTAGCTGATCAGAGGTATTCAATCAGCAATCAATTAGAAATCAGCTTTGCTAACTAACATTAATTCAGTGTGTAAGAGGACAACAGGCTTTTAAAAGTTCTCTCTCTAAGTCAAAGTCTATACTCAACCAAAATCATTTGCATCATAAGAATGTCCACTCTATTACACTACTATCCAACTCCGAGTGGAATGACACAAGAAATACAGGATAATTACAGGATATCTGCTGTATTTCCAATTCCATCTATTAAACTGATACAAGACTGGACATGGGCTCCAGCCAGGTGGTAGAACCAACATGAAGCCCAAGCATGATGAGAATAATAAAATTCCCTTTTAAAAAAATTAAAAAATCATCATAATAAAAATGAACTATGGCAATCATGTATTTTTGTAATACTGCTGTATATTTGTGGCAGTATTCTACATTTAATTCTAGACAGTAATCACTGAAATGTTTGGCAAAATCAAGTCACTATTTAGCCAGTCATTTAAGTTATTAGTAAGAGTTAGATGGAGCAGACTAACAGTGCCATGGTCATCCAAAGGCTGGAGTCATTCAAATGTGAGAAATGTTGTTTCTTTATTTCTGGAGTCTGGAGTCTTTATGCAGTCCTGTGAAAAATTAAGTACACCCCATGATTCAGTAGCTTGTAGAACCACCATGCAGCAATAACTTGAAGTAATGATTTTCTGTTTGACTTTATCAGTCTGTCACATCATTGTGGAGGAATTTCTGCCCACTCTTTTTTTTACAGCATTTCCTCAATTCATTGAGGTTTGCAGGCATTTGTTTATGCATACCTCACAGCATTTCAATCAGGTTGAGGTTTGGACTTTGACTGGGTCACTGCAACACCTTGATTATTTTCTTTTTCAACCAGTCTGTTGTAGATTTGCTGCTGTGCTTGGAGCCATTGGCTTGTTCCATGACCCAGTTTCACCCAGGCTTCAGCTGTCAGGGAGATGGCCTCACATTTGACTCTGGAATACTTTGGCATGCAGAGGAGTTAATGGTCAACACAATAATTGCAAGGTGCCCAGGTCCCGTGACCGCAAAACAAGTTTATCACCCCTCCACAACCAGGGTTAGCAGTTGGTATGAGATGCTGTGTTTGGTTTTCTCCAAACGTGACATTGTACATTATGGTCTTGTCTGTGCAAAAACATTGTTCCTAAAGTCTAGTGTTTTTCAGATCCAACTTTGCAAACCTAAGCCAAGCTGCAATGTTCTTTTTAGAGATAAGAGGCTTCCACCTGGCAACCCTTCCAGGCAAGACATACTTATTCTACTGTCATGAACTTTAACATTTAACATGTTAGCAGAGGCCCTAAGAGTATGAGATGCAGTTCTTGGTCTTTTTGTGATTTCTCTGAGCACATCAGAGTCTGACCTCATGGTGAATTTGCAGCGGCATCCACTCCTGGGAAGATTGTGACACACACCTGACCAGCAAGCTTCTTCTTCTTTTTTTAAATTTTTAATAGAGGTGGTCACAGTTGCTGATGACCAATAATCAAACGCACTGGATTGGAAGCACCTGGATGCTACTTTCTTTTTCACATGACTGCATAAGTGTTAAAAGCTTGTTTTACAATGAGTAGATGGTGATATTGTGTTGCTGTTGTACAAAAGAACACATTGTGCCATCAGGAAAACTGGCATAAACATAAATACAGTGGCATTTATTGCAAATCACTCCCAATCAATAACCGTTTGACTTTGTTTGTTGAAGCATTTTTTTCACTGTTATTTTTTATTATTATTTTAAACCAATACAAATCTACATCTTCAGAGGAAGCTGTGAAATTTGTATATTTTAATCACATCTGGTATGATTTTAAGCATATTCAATTTTTTAATAATTGTTTACAAAAAATACATAAAAGAATACTGCTATAATTACTAAATATTTAAGATTTATCTTTTAATTATGGTTTGTTTGAAGAGTGTTTTGAATTGATCTGAAGCCACTTTATCCCTGTATTCAAAGTATTTAACCTCTAAAGTGCAGTTGAAATGAAATGTTTTTGCTTTGGGAGTATAATCCACACTGCAATTATTTTCACAGATATATATATTTTTTTTTCATTCAAAGCAAGGTCGGGCCAACCTTGCACCACCTGAAAAGCTAATATAACAAGGCATGAAGCCTATAGTGAAACACAGTGATGGAAATATTCAGGTGCGGGGATACTTTGCCTTTTCAGGAACGGGAGACAAGATGAACTACACACTGACAAGAAAGAAGTTCTACTCCATTCTTCAGTGGCATGCTATCCCCTCTGGCTTGAAATTGTCTGGAAAAAGGATTCATTTTCCAGCAGGACAATTGCCCTAAACATACAGTGACACTGCGCCATGACTGTTTGAAGTCCTGGGAAAAGCAAAGAGTGCTGACATGTGTGGCTTTCCCCTCACAGTCACTAGACATCAAGCTCACCAAACATCTTTGGGAATATTTCAGAAGCATCACAAGACTCCCGCTCAAATGAGCCGAGAAAGAGGCTTGAACTATATGGATTCTCATTTTTGAAAACTTGTATAATCACCCAGTTGGATAACAAATATGGAAGCAGAGGACAGAGGATTCTCAAATCTTGATTTTTTTTCTTTTGTTCTAAAGGATTAAAAAAAAGTTTTAGAATTAAAAAAAAATCTTCCTTTATTCAGTCGCTATTTAGTTATAAGAGTTAGGCAATCAGTAAAACTCTAACAACTAAGTTATGCAAAAATAACATTGCAAACCTGCTGCAGCGGGCATGAAATATATAACTATAAAGAATACGATATTCCACAAGAAATTGATGAAAAGAACAGAAGTAGCACAAACTTAAAAATGCTCAAGAGAAAACTTAAATCTGACACACTGTGGATGTACTTTGTTTCCCTGCTTTTTGGATTTGTTTCCCATGTTTTTGTTTTAACCAGTTTTTAATAAGTCAGCTCTCAACCGTCCTCATAACGGTCAATTGCATTCACACCTGTAGCCAACTGCCAGCAATAAAGTCTTTGAACTGTAGGAGGAAGCCACACAGCCTCATTGAGAACACGCAAGCTCCGCACAGAAAGGCCTGAGCTGGCCAGTGGGTTCGAACCCAGAAGCTATATCCAGATTTACATAATTACATAATTCACGCACACATGTTTTAGCTACATTGCATCCTACTGAGGTTTCTTGACATGAACAACATGCAAATAAACGTACACACATTCAGACTTTTTAATTTGCACAACTGCACAATAAACTTTCTCTGACTCCTCCCCTCCTGTTGCACCTGTCTGACACGCCGATTCATTTTTCTCATTAAAGCTGCTGTCAAAGCGATCAGAGGAGCAAATTCATTTGCAGATGTTTACGTTTTTACAAGCACTGAACTCCCAGTTAGATGTTAGTTCATTATTTCTTTGTACGAAACGAGCGCTTTTACAGTCGTTCACTTGTCAGTAGATGGAGACAGCGATTATGTCACGAATTTACACTCAGCCCAGCTGCAGCCTGTCAGTCAGTTCCTCTGAAACATTTACTCTAAGTTACTGTAGCATCACTGTTTAAATCCCATTGATTGGTCTAAAGCTTCAGGTGCAGAACACACTGATCAGTGGTCAATCATTTGTCGTGTTGTAAAGGGTCACTGATGGAAAAATGTGGATCTTGGAGATGATGCGAATGTCAAATGATTTTAAAACTTGAAAACGGAACTAAATGTATTTAAAGTGACTTAAATGTGACCTAAGCTGTCAGCCTTTTGAAAGTTATGGTGTCTGAAATTCAGAGTATGAATCTTGACATACTTACCCGATGGAACAATAGGCTCCACAGTGCAAAGCATGTCCGAGTCCACTTGCACAGCAGGAGGGATCCAAAACAGATAAGGATCACGGGTTCAGACCGGATTAGGCCCAGATCCAGTTCAGGCTCCAGTCATTTCCCAGCTCAACCGTCCAGATCCGTTCATAATGGCTTAATTGTTCCCGACACAATCTGCATTCTTTATTTAAAATGGCTCACCCTCCCAAACCTGTACTGAAACATTTAAAATCTATAAAGCTGAGACATTTTTACGTTTGCCTTTAGTGACAAAACTTCACATTCATTACAGACTTGGAAAGCTGCCCTGCATGTTTTCAGTTAAATGTGAAACTATGACTGAACTGACCTTTTAACAGTAACTCAGTGAAACATCACTGCTGCGGCTGTCAGAGAGCCGTCATCTATCAGTGAAGCTGAGATTAGATCAGATTAGAAATGGTTAAACTGGGAACATTAAGGCAGGTTTTCTCTAAATTGCATGAAGCATTTTTATCCAATAATGACAGCAATAATGCAATTCTCCATTTAAGAAAAATATCTAAAAGTGAGCCTAGTATTCCATCAATAGAATATATTTCTACTGAATAATGATTCAAACAAAGGTACTGTCATAAATTGCAGCAAAAACAGTTTTTAATTTTAAAAAATAGACCTGAGGGCAGATCCCCCACCCGGGGTCTGCTGCTGACTGGGCCCCCAGTCTCTCGGATTCATCAGTAAACTGGGTCTGAGCTGTTCTCTCCACATTTTTATCTTCACTTTCTGTCTTCTGCATTTTGTCCTGTCAGGTTAGAGTCGAATAATTTTTCTTTAAATGTAAGATTAGGATTGAGCTTGATCTGGTGAAAAACCATGTTGGGTAAATGATTGGGCAAACAGTATAATTTATCTATTTTATATCCAACTTTTATTCTGCCTATGGAGATGACAGAGTGGACCAAACTGATTAAAATGACTCTTTTCTTCCTTCCTGTTAAGATATCCATCATGGGTTAAAATGTAGGATCTGCTCTTTAATGACCTGTTGCCATGGTAAATCCTTGTATCGGAGCCCCATTGATGATGGCTTTTTATTTTTTTCTTACTCAGGCATGCGCTAACTTAGGGTGAACATACTCAGAGTTGATTGAACTAACTCTGATCAGCTGTTCTGGAACTGGAAACTGAGTTGAACCTGCTTCCTGGAATAGGCCCTGGTCTCCATGTTCAGCATGTCTCCCTTGGATTGCTTCCTTGTCTTATACTACTTCAGAGTTGTGATTCATGGTATTAGTCTCTTTTGATTGTGATCTCCACCAAGAACGTTATGATGTTTGTAGTGTTTGTGTACGTGCCTGTCATTATGTCTATAAACGTGATACTTTGAAAACCTTTAAATGAATGAACTCTAATAAAACTTTGTAAGGGTGTAGAGTGGGGTCATGTTAACTTACATCCACTGAGGTCTTGGTTGAAAACTGACAAAAAGCCTTATACCTTAGAAACTGATGCTTACATGTGTGGTGTGGTATTGTCAACATAGAGAAAGTACCACATAAAGATTTAAAATATGTCAGATTTGACCTCTGACCTCTCCTTAGAGAGCAATACACTGATCTGAAGGTCAAAATGTTTATGCTATATAGAGCTATCTAAGACTCTTTCTTACTGCCATTGTTTGTATTGATAACATATAGGGAATCATATATGGGATTCTAAATATCACTTTACTTTGGACCTTCACTTTTATAAAATGGCTTTTAGCTTTAAAATTATGCTTCAAATTCTACAGTCTGTATTTAGGAAATTATACTGACATACTAAATACCACTTTATAGTTTGCATCCAAAAATCAGGTCACGTTGAGGGGGGGGGGGGGGGGGGCCATT
>JAVDPK010001631.1:220489-232373 GCA_034780415.1 Cichlasoma orientale
GTGTGTGTGTGTGTGTGTGTGTGTGTGTGTGTGTGTGTGTGTGTGTGTGTGTGTGTGTGTGTGTTTGTGTGTGTGTGCGTGTTCGTGTTCAAGCGGGAAGTTATGTTTTTTGCTTGTTTGTGCCTATAATTATGTATTATCTGTAGTCACGGGGGCTTAGGTAGCTAAATACTCAAGCCCAATGTGGCATAAGTAATTTTGCTGTTGTTACTGTAACAAGTTTTCTTATGTTCCAGGTTATAAAGCCTGAGGCAAGGCCATAAAAAGACAAATTGCAAGACACAGTTGTACTCGTGATTTCCTTAAACATCCAAATTACCATCTAATAACTGGGAGAGAAAAAAAGGCTACTGAATTGGAGGAAAGATTAACTGACTTGTAAGTCAGTAATTGTACATTTATGAGCATCTAGAGTCCTGTTTTTTTTTTTTTTAATGTGAATAAAATAAGTTGGTAGAAGATTCTATTCTAAGCCACTGTCAACACATTGCTCTACAAACAGAGGGTTTATTTTTTCCACAGAAAGGCTATGGTTCAGTTTTAATTGATCGTACTTTAACTTGTGTTCAGCTGCATCTTCCTGTCAAGTACATGTTAACTTAAAATAATATCTATTAAGTATCAATTTTACCACTTATTTTATTGTCCTGGAAGCACTTGCAGATACCAAAAACAATTAGGATGAGAATTAACTGGACTTGGTCTAAGAATTAATCAGCCAAATCCAAAATCAGTCAAAAACAACAAACAGCCAATTAACAAGCAGCAAAAGAGAAATGTCATTCTGCTCGGCCGGTTTCATTCTCTGTCAGATTCAGTCAAATCAGATCCGGGAGGCATATATGCTGACACAAAAGGCCTTTTTACAGCTATACTGCAGTTCGTTTACTCTGGTCTGAATCAGTTGATGAGTTTGTAAACTTGTAGCTTTTTCTTGCGGTTTGCTTTCTTTTTTCATAGAGAAAAGTGCAAGTAATCCAAAATGTAGAAGAAGAAGATGCTGTGTTTGTGGACTACTGGATAACATGGAGAATTTTAGTAGCTAGTTGCTACAGTTTGTTTACTGTGAACGTATATGGTACTCTGCTCAGTGCAAAGCATATCTGCCACAGGAAAGTCTTTAGCTCAAACTTGCAGTGTACACCTGGTAGTTGAGTCAGATCGTGGTTGGATCACATTCTTATCGTAAATGAACCATTCTGGAGTTCATTTGGAACTGCACAAAGACCAGCCCTCAGTGCACTTGGGCTACCCGAGTGCAATTACCGTGTTCACGTCTGCACAAACAAGCCACTCAAAGGGAGAAAATGAACCAGATCTCATTCCAGGTCAGGTTTCAGATTGTATAAGTCAAGTAGGGACAGGAAGACCTCTCTTCGTCTTCCATACCCTCCAATCCAAACCACTCCATTCTTGTCAGTGTTTTCTGATCACGATAAAGCTTAATAAGTTTGATGTGCAGTTGGTTTCTTTTTACCTTAGGTTATGTTACATTGTTTAATGGACAATATACAATCACCATGCAACCACCTTGGTAAAGACGGACCCATTTTTAATATGTAGAAGTTGAGGGGAGGGGGGTGCACCTCTGTTGTAGCTATCGATTGCTTTCAGGGCTGGTATTTTGGTATTTTGCTCCACCTGCTCACCAATGTTTGACATATTCCAACACAGCAATACTGAGTTTTATGGTTTGTACTTACTTTCGGAACCTCACCTTTGACCTTTTAGTATCAACTTTGTTCGCCCTATTGGGAGCCAATTAAAAGCCAGCACGAATGTTTCTAATCTCTTATATTTTCACCAGAAAACTTGGATTGTGTTTATATGAAAAAGTATTGCTATATGACAAAATGACGTATACTTTTTTTCTTCACAAACACATATACAGTAAACTATAGTGTTTGTGTGTACATGTGCAAGCATATTAAGCATTAACTGTTGCCATATAAAGCAGCTACCAATATAGTTGCTTTATATAGTAGAGATCTTTGCTGTCACATGAGCTTGGCTCACACTGCACTTAGCTGTCGGTCTAGATCAATCACACAGATGCATGCAAAAACAAAGCAAGAAGAGGGGAAAAGTGACCCAGTGTACACCCTCATACAAACGCACAACAAACAAATCTTAGAACAAGACGGGGTGTAATGGATTGTGTGCAAAGGAGACTACTGGGGAAGTCAGATTGGCAGAAGATTGAACATTTATCCATTTCATTTACTCTTTTGTAAGGGGGAAACACATACCAAAGCAAAGACACACATGTGTAAACCATATAAGAAGACTTCTCAGGCAGTGAACACACAGATAAGGGCTAGAAAAAGCATGTAGAGACCGTAGTGATTAAAACATATAATCAACACTTTTTCATGACATACAAGCACTTCATATAATATGTTCTAGTAAGACTGACATTACATGATGGACTTATAATCTGCTTTTGCAGCAATGCTGTGGTTCACGTTTGATTGGCTGTACTTAAACTTACATTCGGTGCACAACTTCTTGTCAAGAATAACAAGACTGTGATACTTTTATAGGCTTTGAGTCTCTGTATTATTGTAAGTGGGTAGTATATGGCCATTTGAGAACCCACTACACCATGTAAAATGTTGAATCTCTTCCACTAGTGGTAAGTGAGACATGATTAAAATGACAGGTTACTTTTCCCTGACTGAAGATAGTTATTACAATAGTAATAATATTGTTGTAACTTGTATCTGTCCTTTTGTGAGGACCAGGATCAGTATCTGTTCCTTTATGCAAGGAGGAACAGGATGAACACTGCCAGAGCCCTACAAAATGACCTCCAGCAGACCACTGGTGTAAATGTCTGTGACCAAACAATCAGACACATGAGCAGAGTATGGCGAGAGTATGCAGGCAGTTCCTCAGGGATGAAGGAATTGATACCACTGACTGGCCCCCATGCTCGCCTGACCTAAATCCAATAGAAAACCTCTGGGACATTATGATTCAGTCCATCTGATGCAGCCAGGTTGCACCTCAAACTGGTGCCATTTGGTGCCTTTAAGCTTGAATGATCCAGAGGTCAGTGTTAAGTGGATTAAAAACAAAAATTTCAAACCTTACAGGTTCAAGGACTGGACCGAAAATGAGTGAAAAAGCAGACGATGTCCAAAGAAAAAATTTTAAAGGCTTTGAGAAAACCTGGAAAGCTATTGCTCAAGACCACTTTCAAAGATTTCTGGATGAAAAAAACATCATGAGGGCAGCTTTTGCATGTTACTGTGCTAATCTTGTTTCTGGTGGTTGTTCTAATTGTTAATGTAAAGGCTGTGGAATACACAGGCTATTGAACAAAAACGTGCATTCAGTAGAATACTAGGACATTAGTGTTACAAGGTTTTTGCCTCTTCACAATGTGAATGTTTACAGCAAAATACACTGAAAATTTTATGCAATTCTTTAGCTTGTGTTCCTTGAATCTTTGAAGGCTGCACATGGGGAGAATAAATAAAATATCTCAACTAGTAGACAAAAGCTGAATATATCAGTAAATCAAAAGATTTAGAGTATTGCTACTGCAGTACACACCCACTCAAAGGCAATAACAATTTTCTGTGTTACAAAGTCTATAATAAGGTAGAGACTAAATTAGTTCCAAAGAAACAAAAAAAAGAGGGATAAAAGAGACTGAATGATAAAAAGAACTTGATTCTTACAGTCCGGTGAGTTCAGTCATATTAGAAATCAAAATTCATTAAACTTTAAGTAGACTTGTGTTATGTCAGGCATCAGGTTCAGTTTAAAACTCAGAGTTAGTGACTAAGACATGCCATCAGTACTGGATATATATCAAAGTCTGGACCAAATAACATCCTATTTTATTACACAGAATATTGCCAAATTTGGCTGCTGACTGCTGAACCCCCTAAAAAACAGCCTGTCCACATGTCAGTCTGCAGGTACATTTGGTCGTCTATATGGATACACCTCATGGCCGGATGAACTACCTGGTAAACAACTTATGCAACAATACAGCCTCACCATCTAATTTGGATAGCATGCCATCCATTGCTCTTACTAACTTATCTGTCTGAGAGTAGGTGCTCTCAAAACTAAACTGTCCTTTATACTACTGCATCCTGAGTCCCATCACCCACTTTGCCATGTTTCTAAGAGCACTTAGATGCAGTCATCTAACCAGACAACATAGCATAAGATCATCACACAGGAGTAAATGAATACTGGAAAAGACATGGAAACAGCCATGTCATTGGATTCAACCATCACATGCAAGCACAGTAAAGAGATTGCATACATGGTGAACTCCCTCTGCTAGTAGTTCAGTTCTGCCTGAAAGACCTTTAACACCTTTTTCTTTTTTTTTTTTTTTACCAAACAGTATCGTTAGGTCAGCACCTCTACTCCAATTATGGTGTGTGTGTGTGTGTGTGTGTGTGATATCAGTGAACCCTGGTAGGGCAAAAGATACCTCAGGAAGACTCTGCAATTTGTACCCGAGCCTTAGATGACAACCACAAAAGACCAGTTTGTGCTATCAGGAGAAATTCGAGCACTTTTTCTCCCCTGTGATGATATTTTTTTTCTTACTGCGTACAAGCAATGTTCTTTCACCTGGGGTAACCTCACACGGCCCCGTACTGTATAACTTTAGTCATTGAGATGAATTCTGCTTGCAGATTGTGGATTTCCGCTGTAACATAGTCAGCTGTAGTATAGACACAATATAGACAGACAAGGACAGTAAAAGTATTTTGGGGTATTATTTTACTGTTTAAGCAGCAGCCAACTTTTTTTTATCCTTTAACATTATGATGTTAATATTGTTGCCGCAATGTAATGGTTACAGATTACCAACGTGATCAGCATTTAGATCAGTTTCTCTACCACTGGGTAGGAAATCTTGCAAGAAAATGAACCAGCCTGTATATTATAAATACTTAACGCACGAGTAAACTCAGATTTGCACATTTATTTTATTTTTAATGCTTCAAAACACATTTAATTTTGCATTTCACATTTTGACAGGTATAAATATTCATAAATTCAAAAAAATCTGAGTGAATATAAAAAATCCCACTTAATTATTCTTTAAGATAAAATGGAAGTGCATTAACAATGGGTTTGTTTGTATTGATACACATTGATGTGCCCTTGAGCAGGACAATTAACCCTAAACTGCTTCAGTCACTTGACATTAAAAGACTCTACAGGGCAGCTCGCGGAGGTCTGTGCTTGTATTTGAAGGGTCAATAAGGGCAGAGCTGAAAAGAAAAATAGAAAAAAGCATGCATGGCTTCATAATAATCCCTGGATTAATAAATGTGGACAACACATACACACACACACACACACACACGGCTGTCCAATACCACCGGAGCAGACCTTCTTAACCCCGAGCACTTATTAACACTGTACTGAGCAAGATCTGGAGAATGCATATCATCAATTTTGGTAACCCAGCCTTTGGCTCATACAGCCAACACAAAATATGATCTCATTAAAACTCAGTGCTTGCTTCCCTGTGCTGTTGTTATGAAGGACTTAGGGCAGAGGAGAGAGAGAGAAAAATGAAAACAAAGCGCTATATTTTGAGACAAAATGATTCATTACTCAGTTTATCTATATAAGAAGCACGGGCATTTTTTGCAATCAGTTGATCTGCAGATAGTTTTATGCAAGACCTTGAAATCTGCAGCAACACAAATAGCACAAAACAAATACAGTTAAGCCAGCGTTAAATGAGCTTGAAGTAAAGTTTGTTCTATGACCTTAATACAGAAAAGCAACAGAGTTCAGTCTGTGACTACCACATGTTGAACCACTATGCTGCCATCGCCTGAATAAAGGAAGACAATAAAAATGCACACCATCACACACTATTACAGAACACAGTGGCCAGCCCAACTTACTGAGCTGTTGCGACTGAAGGCGCCTATGAGCCTATACGCTGGCATTTTCAGTGAATATTGTGAATATTTTGTCATATTGTTAATTTCAGAACAGATTTGCCACTTTTTTAATACCCCAATAAGTTGTGTTTTCTCGCTCCGGCAGTTTGTTGACACACACACACACAGCAGGCCCCTCCTTCTCTTACCCTCTGACAGTGCTATAAATGATTGTCTTTGTCAATATAGGCTTGTTATATTCATCATCTAATGAAATCTGAAAATGTTAATGCCCTCAGTGTTGACTTATCAAATAACGATATTTTTAAAGGCATTGTATTAATGTTTGAATGTATGACAAGACCAGCAGATATAGTTATCATGAAAATCTCAGGCACTGACCACTGAGTACGCAATGCTATTTGATGTAACACAAGTGTGCTGACAAAAGCGCTGAAATCAATTTAAAACAGCGTATAACCGTCTCCACTTTATACACAGAATAACTCTCGTGTAAGCATTCTCAGCTGTCTTTCGTTTTATTTACAGTATGTGGCACTGATTATAATATTTGAGCTTGATAGAAATTAAAAGATCCGATGATTATACTCCACAGATGATGGCCTCTATTGCAATTACTCATCTAATGAAATGTTTTTTCCTTTTAGTCTGCATATCAAGAGTGATTAGCATGAATGATAACACCGGTCTGCAGCCAAAGGGCTTCCAAAAGAAATGCAGTCAAACCTTACTAATTTTGGGGCCCTGAAACTGAAAACAGTTCTTAAAATTCTTGGTTGTGATACATGACCAGGTTAGTTCCAAGATCAAATGATCTTAAGTGAAGCCAGAAATGACTAAACCACATTTTCACCCCTGAATTTTGGCAAAAATGTCCCACGTGGGAGTAGGTCCTAATTTTCAGATGGCACTCTTCCTGAAACGTTCCTGCAATTTTGATTTTTTTTTTTAATAGGCTTGTTTCAGTTGGAACTGTGTTAAAAAAATGCAACTGTCAAACTTCAAATCTTATAACATTATCTTCATTTTACCTTTTGGATCTCTACTCTGACCTTGGATTTCATCTCCCTAGTACCCAGAAATCTCTAAAGCTATAAAGTTACAAGTCAAAGCAAATATACATTTTTCATTTACAATAGTACTGTTGAAAGTACTCTGAGTCTGAGTTATACCGTGGAAATGCCTTTGTGTTTAGTCCTTTGTTCTTGATGTCATTGTTTTTGTGGTTTTCTGTCTGTGTTTAGTATTTTTATTCTCAGGCCTTCTTAAGTTTAGCTATCTGGAGTCTGTTCTTGGCTATTGTTTGTTTTTTTGTGTCTCTTATTTCATTTATCCCGTGCCTTCTTTTCAAGTCAAGTTTGTTTGTGATTGCGTGTTTTGTTACTTCCTGTTTTATTTTGTTAGTCTTTCATCTTGTGTGTGTTCTGTTTAGTTTTGCTTCTTCTGTCTTGTTTTCCCCTGATTAGTTTCAGCTGTGTTCCCTGGTGTTTTCCATTTCCCCAATTAAACCCCTGTTTGCATTTGTACTGTTGTACTGTTTGTCCGCCCTTGTGCCTCCCCGTGCTGTGGTTTGGATTATTGAACTTCTGCATTCTGGATTTGCTGCGACTACCTAAATAAAGATCAGTTTTCAGTTAGTTTAATCCACTGTTGAGTCTGCATCTGGGTCTACTTTCTGCTTAATTCATGACGCCACCAGGGTACAACATCTTGACCCGGCCTGGCAGGCTGGGTTCTAAATTAATTCTTTACAGGTTGAATAGTCCAAAAATTAACCTTCTTTCTTTCCCTAGTCAGTTTTCTTTTACCTCAGTGGAAAACATCAGGTCAAGGCAAGGTGTGAGTTGCTTACTGCGCTTACACTAGACTCCTTAATAACGTGCATGCACATGTCTGTGCTGCTGAAGTTTCAATGCCTAAAAAATTGACAACAAAATGCACATCTTACTTCACCCCATGTGCTCCTACCTTGTTGTTTCGTGCAGTCCATGTAACAAGAACCATGGTGAAAAATGTATCAAGACCTATTTGACATCCAGTTTTTGTTATTTTACCCCAAACCTTTAAAGAAAAAAAAAGAACATATATCAATCGTCTTTATTTTCCTGCTGGATACATGATCCAGTGTAACGTCTTTCTTCTTCTTTAAAGCTTAGAGGTGGGAGGCTGGACCCTATCCCAGTTGACCCAAATTAAAAATGAATTATAACCCTAAAGGCTGGCAATACAGTAATGGTCAAAAATAATGCAAACTGAGCTATAGCAAACTAACTTTGATATGGTTAATATAACTCATAATCAAATCGATTTAGTGGCAACACCTTGACAAAAAAGGCAATTTTATTACATCCATCCATAGTTCAGCTGTGGGTTTAACAGGTGGATGTTGAAATTTCATGAGAGATCAGCAGGTTATGGCATGAAATGGAAAACACTTATATTTAACATTTATATGATTGACTGTGCCATTTGTCAGTTATGATCACTGTTCGTAATGGAATGGATGGAATTTTCTCCTTTTCCTTTCACTTTGGTCTAGTGTATTCTGGGCTAAAGGAGGTAATAATGAGATGTACAGTGGGGATACCCCCCCCCCACACACACACACACACACACACACAGAAAACCGTCACCACCAGCAAATCATGAAACAGTATACAACACAAACAACAATGCAATCAAAATAAACTGACTTTCACTTTCAGCGCTCATGAGCCCATAAAATTTGAGATGATACTCTGTGATAGCGAGCCCATTTTGTTCCAACTGATTATGCCACCATTATAACACTGCTGTTTGAACATGAAAACTACAGTTAATTAAATACATGAAAAATGAAAGGAACCTCACAGAAGTAATCCTACACATATTCCTACTGACATCCTGTAAGATATGTTACGAGCACCGTTTGTTGACTTTGCAACTGATGGAACAGCAGCTGTGATGGGCCAGGAGCAACCACACTCCTGTGTGGAAAGAGCTACCTTAACCTGAATGGTTAATTTACTTTAATTAAGGTTGAGTTCAAGTTCAACAGCCTCAAAATGAGATCAGCAGGTTTGTCTGACTTTAAAAAAAAATCAAGAATTGGGTACACAAGTTTTAACCTATTTTGGATTTTCTCTAATCCACACAGGGTCATAAGTATACATACAGGCTCAAATACATTATACATTATATACATACACTGAAATCAAGACAAAGATTCAGCTATTTGGCCATAATAGGTTTGTTTAGAGGAGTAAAGGTGAGAACACTATACCAACTGTCAAATATGGCTGTGGTAGCATCCTGCTCTGGGGCTGATTTGATGCCAGTGTTACTGGTACATTGCACAAAGTTGCACAAACTCTCAAAGGAGGGTCACCTCCAAATTCTTCAACTTCACTTCAGATGACCAGCTAGACGGTTGAAACCTAATAACTGGGTGTTCCTGCAGAACACTGATCCCAAAAGAGCAGTCCGAAGATGACCCAAATTACCATGACATTCATGAGTGTATGTAAACTGCTGACCACAATTGTGCATGCCGTTTATCTTTGGAGGACTGAACACGAGCACTTTGCGTAAGCCGGATACCCAAAATTTTACACTTTCTGTAGCTAAATACCTACACAAATGGGCACAAATGCACTGCCATAAGGCATAGTATAAAGCACTGTTTGAATGTGTGTGTGTGTGCATGTGACCTGTAGTAAAAACTGCTCAGAGTAGATGTGTATCAGTCCATTTACTGTTTTGCTTCATAACACAATCAATTTTTAAGCCCTGTTAAGATTATAATTATATTATAGTCCCTGCTTGCTGCTATTTTTTTTTAAACAGTTTTTTTCTCTTTCCTGTATCTCCCTCTCTGTGCAGTCTGGGTTATATGTGTATGTGTGGGAAGGCTTCCCTGTACCTGGGAGGCTAACCCTAATCTTTCTTTTACCAGTTCTCTGGCTGGCACACCTGCGCCTCATCACTCACCTTCATTAATTAAGGATCAGCTCATCCACCCACTCTCTGCCAGATTGTTACAGCAGTTCAAGTAGTTGCACATTCAGACTTTCTCATGTTTCTTGATGTATGTTTAGGATTGCCAGTGTCACCAGGTCTTGTTGTTTAACAGCCCACTTGCATCACCTTTTGGGACCCTCTGGACACTCACCCGCCCCCCCACAATACTAACTTCATGTGATCAAGCCAGGCACCTGCATAAATGAGCCAACAGATGACTTCCTCTGCCTGCATGAGCGTTTGAACCATTAATTATGTAAGAGCAGGAGGTAGATCCATAATCAAAACTCTGAAGGCACGCAATAAATTTTATTCAGAAAGACTTTAATGCACATACAAATGCATATGTATGCATGCATGTCACACACTCAGACAATTACAGAAGCCTTGGCTCTAGCATTGAAGATAAAGGATATTTATGGCTGTGGAAAGAGTAATGGAAATGGTTTCATAATTTGTGGCACGTTATGACTGAAAAATATTTAAATAGAACATATTTCACATCAAAGCTTCTTCCAAGTAAATCCCCCATGACATTTCACTTGGGACTAATAATAATACCATTATTAGTATTACTAATCATTGACTTTCACCATCAGACTGCATTGAGAAAATATACAAAAAAAGGACATTTAGATGACAAACCATCATTACAATAGCTTAGAGGAAACTGTTCTGTTTTAAGCTGTGTTTTCTTAATATTAATAAAAAAAAAACTACCATCAAGCTATCAGCACCTCGCTTGTACACTTCAAAAAAAATGGTTTTACATTAAAAAAAAAGTTTTCAGACGGCAAAATTTTGTTCATAAACTATTTAAGTTTATTTTGCACCTAAAACGTAAAACAATCTTCTTCTTGAAAATCTTTGAAAAATGCACTTTTGCACAGATACAGAGTTTATGGTCTAGCAGGTCTTCATGGGAGTTATATATAGGGTCATAATTTATTCTGAATTGTAGTGCTGCATCTTTTTTTGAGTGGCATTTTATTTATTTTTTAAATTTGGAACACAGTCAACGAAGTCATGCTCCAGAAATAATCTTTTTTTCCCCCTAATACTTTGATCCATCATGGGTTTATAAGCTCTGTAGCCTTATTTTGACTTCAAACAGAGAAGGGAAGGAAGTCAAGTTAGATGAGAGGAGAAGAAATCCACAGTGAAGTTTGATTCATGCTTCTCAACATTAAAACCTAGCCCACATCCTTTCTGCGACATTGTGTTTGTGAAGTATCAGCCTCGCGTAAGTGCTCTTGTGTGCCTTCTTGTTGCTATTGATGCATTTGAAATGGCATCTGTTTGTTTCCATATTGAGGGAAAACTATAAGAAATAAAACAAATTTGTCCTTTAAAAAAAAAAAAATTAAGGAGGTATTACATTTAGAACCTCTCTTTTTTTGCAGGCTACTGACATTTGAGGCAGCAACATGTGCAGGAGTTGACATGACTGACATCATCACATTCTGACAGAAATGTTAAAAGATGTTTTTGAAATCCTAACCTGACTTCTTGCTCTTTCTTATCCCACCTTTCCAAAGGGATGTACTGGAAGTTTTTATTCCTTCACCTTTGTGCTTGGAATCCATTTAACCTTTCCTCAAAATATTTTTAACCCTCTTCTAGAAAATATCATAAAATCTATGAGTTCTTAAGTTTATGTGTAATTATCTACCTGGCAGCGCTTTTCAAGCGGAAAAAAACCAAGATATCAGCTAAGACCCAGGGAGAAGGACAGCATAATCCTGTCTATTGATCTGCTTTAAACAAAAAATGTTAAAGTAGTAGATCTCAAGATGACTGATCCATGTATGTGGCATGACTACAGAGTTTTAAGGCTTCGTTTCTGTCTGCTGTCTCTGGCAGTTTGGTATTCTGATAACTTTTCCGATTTCATTTGGATTCTTTAGGGTGAGCTGGATAATTTATTTGTGTGTGTGTGTGTGTGTGTGTGTGTGTGTGTGTGTGTGTGTGTGTGTGTGTGT
>JAVDPK010001631.1:232473-252163 GCA_034780415.1 Cichlasoma orientale
GTGTGTGTGTGTGTGTGTGTGTGTGTGTGTGTGTGTGTGTGTGTGTGTGTGTGTGTGTGTGTGTGTGTGTGGTGAAATCCTGTAAATGTTGGAGTGGATGCTAATTTGCAAACTCAGCAGAAAGAAACAAGAGAGTGGGGTGGGGGGGAACAAAGGTAGGGATTGGCTTTAGGCAATGTAATGGTGTATATGGCCAGTGAACTCCAGCTGCATTGCAGTGTGTCTAGAGCTTGTGTGTCTGTGAAATAAGTCCAAACAGCCCTGCATGAGAAACAAAACTTTAAACTAAATAATATTTTGCCTGTAATTTCCTATCTCTGTTTTAACTCCAATGTTGGAGTCTGACTAATTGCAGCTTGCACGCCTGCTCAAGTCCGCAACATCTAATTTCCTGTTGAGTCGGCTGTCTTTGTATTAAAATTATAAAAACATTATAACTAAATTATATTTAATCTGTTCATCCCACATGCTGACATGTTGACTCAGTAGAATAGAAGAGAATCTGTCCTTTTAGCAGCACATCTGTGCTCAGCTCCTGCTTTCGCTTAAAAGGACAGCAACTGGTGTTTAGTCAGCAAATGCAAAAAAAGTCCAAATATATTGAACTTTCAAAGTTACTTAGTACCACTGATGTGCAACATCTGGTGTCAGTTCAAAATAATTTGCACTTGGCAGGAGGTTGAAATCCTGAAAAAGGAGTGCTCAACTATGAGGGCTGAGAAGCCATCAGACTGGATGCAATCTCACTTTAATGGAGAGAGAATATTAACCAAAAATCCACGGAAACCAAAAATCCACGGAAAAATAAGTTATAAATTAATTTTGCATGTCAATGAGTGACATTATATTTGAACATCTACAACTCAGCCAGAATTCTGGCTTCCATAGATTGGCTGTGTACCCATGTGGCACACAGATCCCAATCAATCAATCAATCAATCAGTCAATTACAGATACTTCTGATCTCAACTCATTGTGCGTATAAAACAAATCCACAGAATCATTTTCTTCCATTCCAGCCTCTCCACCACCGTGGGCAAGATCAAAGAGTTGTCAAAGGACATCAGGGACATGGAGTGGCCTAGCCAGTCTCCAGACCTCAGTCCTGTAGGAAATCTGTGTAGAGAGCTGAACCTTGAAGTTGCCAGGTAGCAGCCAAGAAACCTAAAGTGTATAGAGAGTTTCCGTAAAGATGAGTGGGCCAAAATCCCACCTGAGAGGTATGCGAGCCAGGTGACCAACTACAAGAAATATCTTTCTGCTGTGCTTGCTGACCAGGGTTTCTCTAACAAGTACAAAGCCATGTTCTGCTTGGGGATCAAATACATATTTCACTCAATGACATGTAAATCAGTTTATAACTTTATGTAATCAGTTTTTTTTGGGGGGGGGGGGGTGATTTTTGGTTGATATTTTATGTCTCTCCAATAAAATGAGACTACCATAAAAATTACAGACTGTTCATTTCTTTGGAAGTGAGTAAACTTGCAAATTCAGCAGGGATTCAAATATTTTCCCCCCACTGTGCAACCCCAGACGAACAATACACGACATATTACACTGTCATGACTTATTTAGTAAAAACTGCCAAAATGCACGGGTAGAGGTTAATAAAACTAAGCATATCCCATGATGCAGTAGTTTGTAGAGCCACCTTAAGCAACAGTAAAGTAATTGTGGAGGTCTGGGTTCTGACTGGGTCATTGCAGCATCTTTCTTGATTTTTTTTTTTTTTTCTTCAGCCATTTGCTGCTGTGGATTTTACATCAGTGTGATCGGTGTCCTGTTGCACGACTCAGTTTCGCCTGGGCTTTAGCTGGACAGATGACTTCATGGTCGAATTAATAAGTGCAAGGTGCTCAGATCTTGTAGCTGTAAAATAAACCCAAATCATCACCCCTCCACCACGGTTGGCAGTTGCTGTGAGGTGTTTGTGCTGATGTGCTGTGTTTGGTTTTCTCCAAACATGTGCATTATATAGCCAAACATATCCACTTTGATCTTGCATGTCCAAAGGACATTGTTCCAGAAGTGTGGTTTGTTCAGATGTAACGTCGCAAACAGAAGCTGTGCTGCGATGTTCTTTTTAGAGAACATCGCAGCCCCTCCAAAGCAGCCATTCATCCATTTATTTTTTCCCTGATATTTTATTATAGCCTGGTATGTAAAACCTGTTTTTTCCTGAGTGTAAATTCTCTTTTATGTCTTTAAACTGCTTTCTCTGTTCTCCCATGTCGCTTACACAACAACAGAAATGATATTTGAACAAAATGAACAACCCTAGTGTATCCTAGTTGAGGTATTTTTTTTTTTTTTTTACCAAAAAGAAACCTTGTGCAGTGGAGCTTTAAAAACAATACCATCAAGGGTGTGTTTGGTATGTCATTCAAATTTCATTGCTGTTCAAGGCACACGTCAACACATCAAGCATCTCAGATGAAGTTTGCGCAGTGTTCAGGTATGGTTCTGAATGCCTCTGTGACAAGCCCCCTGACAGCAGAGTGATTATTCCAATCACGCCCCGCCTGTGATCAATGACAGAAGGTCACACACACGGCTGAAACGGCGCACATTCACAGACAGATTGATACACACCACATCCATCCATACGCATGCATCAAGAGTCATGAAGTGCGTCACGCCATCAGTCACGCACACACATTCTGATGCAAAACAGATACAAAACACACGCGCAAAGACTCACGCGCATTGTTGGATCAATACATCGGGTCACAGCCTCAGAGATAAACCATATGGAACATCAATAGGCTCATCAATCACACAATCAGAGAAAATGGCAGGGTCACCGAGGGCATGTGTGCCTGTTTGAGAGAGAAAGAGGGTGAGTTTTCCTCTTGTGTGTATTGCATTGCATCGCATGTCAGTTCATATTTAAAGGTTATGAATAAAACTCTGTACATCAATTGAATTTATGGGCGGGACCCAATTAATTTTGTTGTGTTTTTGTGGGTATAACTGTGTGACTGCCCTCAGTGGTCTTGAGTGAGTTGCATCGGCATATAGTCCCATATTTACAACTTATGAATAGTTATCAGATATTGACTATTTGTCTGTGTTGGGGTTCTTGCATGCAGCTGCCTTCTGATTGTGTTTGTTTACACGCCAGATATAGACAACCTGCCCACTAAACATCAGGAAGCTGTAACCTTTTCCAACACATAAAGATAATGTTTAACGCTTTGGCACTTCATTATTATTTTGACCACTGAAATAAAGGACCTGCCAAAGTATTTCAGCGCTGCAGTGAGAAATAAAGGAGACAGGTAGCTGTGTCTTGCTGTGATCTCAAAAGTTACGGGTGAAGGATTGCCGAGGAGCAAAGAAATCTTTCAAATCAAAAAATCAAGGGCCAAAAGTATCTTTTTTGGTCTGCATATACGGACCAAAATCAACTTATTTTCAATGCAAAAGTTTATTTTCATAACAGAAGAAGAGAGAATAAACTGGGATGCTTATAAAAATCTCAGTTTTCATGCAGTGGAAGAAGTACAGAGAATCATCACTGGGTTTGTTTGTTTTTTTTAAGACCATGAGAATAAAAAATACAGTCATGAATTTTAATCCAGCTTAAAGCCATAATCTATTCAGATGTCACATGTTAAAATGTAGCCAATGCAAAACACAAACTCAAGCACAAAAACTGCACAAATGCTCGCACGCACACACAATTCTCATCCCCGCAGTCTGCTGTGGACAATCTATTGTTTCCCCACACCTGACACATGGTATCACTTGCTTTGTTTCTGTTTGCCCTGCCCTCTTCCTCTTGGTGACTCGATCACTTTTCCCCCCCGTTTTCGCCTCAGCCTGTATCTCACAAACATCTGGCAAACACTCAAGCATATCACATACGTCCTTGATGTGGCACATGCGTTCTTCTCATTGATATCGCCTTTGAACAAACACACTCTCGCTCACACGGTGATCATCCATTTCCCACTGAGACCCTGCGGCCGAGCTACAGTGCACGTTGCCATGGTAACTAAGTACTCTTCAAATGATGAGTTGTCTGGTAATACCACTTCCAGGGGAAAATTCATTGAATGTTTGTATATATGTGTGTGCTTATGTCCTGATTATGAGCACAGGTGCATCAGGGATATGTTTGCGCTTCCCCTTCTCGGCGCTTCTCACAGAAATGATTGCCCCTCCCGTGGCCCCTCTGTCAAAGCACTCAAACTCACTGGTGGCACCACACCGACATCAGTGCAAGCTGGGTCAGCCAGTTGTCATCGTCTAGTGAAAACAAACAAATTGGAGCTTAATGTGCAGAAAACCGAGATTCAGGTCCCACACTTTCATAGACTCTCGCCTACTCATGCCCTCCTGGATATTACAGACAGCTGGGTGGACCTGCTATTAGAGAGACATCAGTCAAACAGAGGGATGCATTTTTCAACACCAGGCTCTGGCCTTAACAGAGGGACCCTATTCTGACCAATGAGGCACCACATTATAATAAACTAATGGGTTTTTCTGTCACTGTTCTAACAAAAACCTAACAAGGCCGCACATCTATTTTTGCAAGAATCAAAAAAAACATTCCACTAGTCTAGTTTTCGCCTGTTGTCTGTTAACCCTCAGAAATCTGGAGTTTCGTCTGTCATGCTGATAGAGTCAATTGCTTCTTTCTATCAGAGACCGGCAGTGTCAGAAAGCTGCAGGAGAGACTCCCGTGACTTTTCTCACCTAGCCAAAGACTTGGTTGAGACAGCATGCCTTTGAGGAAGCAACTTGTTATTGACCACTGCCACAAAAAAAAGCTTTTTCCCAAAGAAATTCTGTCTTTTCTTTAAAAGCTGCCTCCAAATTGTATCAAATTCAGTTTTTATGTAGCATTCAATCTCCAGAGGTTCTTCAACACATCCCATCACCCTCTTGATGGTGGCCACAGCATGTCTTTTGTCCTGTCTGTCTCCCTTCAGCCCCAACTGGTTGTGGCAGATGACTGCCCCTCCCTGAGCCTGGTTCTGCCGGAGGTTTCTTGTTGGGTTTTCGCTGTAATTTCTGTTGGGTCTTTACCTTACAATATAATGCGCCATGAGGCAACTGTTTGTTGTGAGTTGACACTATATAAATAAAACTGACTTTAATTGAAAAATACAACAATTAGAGAAGAGATGTAAATGCTATATTTTTCTCATCAATAGCACATAAGGCACTTCTTTGACCATTTAGAAATCCTGGATAAAAAAATCTTTGCTTCTGGTCCATTTCCCACTGTAAATCATGGCATGGATCGCCTCAGTGACTATTGATTCTCTGTCTACAGAATCCACGCAGCACAGATAATGTTAATGCGTTCTGGGACCAAAAACCTTAGGTTTTTTTGTGTAGCTAGGTGATGCATCTAAACAGTACGGGCAGGGTAAGCTATTGTGGAGCGCTAACAAGTTAGACTCTGTTCTAACTGCTCATCAGTCGGGCAGTTGTATTTGTTTTGTAGTTTTTGTGCCAATGTGTTCCACATATACAGTCAGGTAAAAAAGAAAGAAAGAAAGAATTAGAAATTAATATACTGTTCCAGTTCTCTCAGGATATAATAACAATTCTATATACTGAAGTTCCCCATCGTGGGACTAATAAAGGGATTTTTTTTAATCTCATCTTAAAAATCATCTGGTCCTCAGCAGGTCTTGAAATTAAAATTAGGTGAATACAACTTCAGTTGAACAAAAACACATGACATATTACATTTTGTCATTATATATTTAACCCCAAACTAAGCCAGTATGTGGAAGCAGTGTATGAAAAACTAAGTACACCATTACAGCTTCCATAAGAATCACGTAAGTAGCAGGCAAGTGCTGTTAATCAAATGCACTTTATTAATTCATCGTCAGAAAGTGTGAGCACCTCTATAAAAGCCGAAGTTTTGGCAGTGTGCTGGTCTGAAGCATTCAGGTGTTTGCAAACACAAAGCCAAAGAGGAAAGACATTAGTGGCGATATTCTGGAAGCAAGGGTTGCTGCCATCAATCTGGGAAGCGTTATAAGACCATTTTCAAACGGGTGCATCGTTCTGCCGTGAGAGAGAGTCTTCAAGTGGGAAACATTCAAGACAGTTGCCATTCTTCCCAGGAGTGGCTATCCCAGCAAATTCACCCCAAGGTCAGACTGTGCACTGCTCACAGAAACTGACAAAAAAAACCCCAAAAAAACAAGAGCTACATGTCAGCCTTTACAGGCCTCATGTTGCATATCATCACCCTCTTAAAATAATGGCCTAGGTCATTTTTTTAACAAAAGTTTTATTTTTGCCTAAATCATAGTTTCAATGTTTAGTTCAGTTTTTTTTTTTCTTTTCTGAAAAGCCTGATGACTTAGGCCATTATTTTAAGAGGGTGACAATGTTAAAATTCATGACAGTACAATTAAAAAAAGAGTGAATAATTATGGCTTGTTTGGAAAAAGCTTCTTCTTTCTAAAAAGAAGATGGCAGCACAGCTTACTGTAGGTGTGCAAAGTTACATCTGAACAAATCGCAAGACTTCCGGAATAATGTTCTTTTATACAAATGAGACCAAAGTGGAGACGTTTGGCCATAATGCACAGCGCCATGCTTGGCAGAGACTAAACACCGCATGTCAGCACAAACACCTCACAACAACTGTCAGCACACTGATCGAGGAGCGATGATATAGGCTTGTTTTACAGCCACAGGACCTGGGACCTTTGCAGTCATCGTGTCATCCATGAACTCCTCTGTTTACGAAAGTGTTCTAGAGTCAAATGCGAGGCCATCTGTCTGACAGCTAAAGCTGTCTGAAACTGGGTTGTACAACATGACAATGATCCCAAACGCAGCAGCAAATCAACAACAGAATGGCTGAAAAAAAGTCAGAGTCCAGACCTCAACCCTGAAATGCTGTGGTGGGACCTTTTCCCTCCACAACGATGTGAGATAAAGTCATACAGAAAAGGATTATTTCAAGTTATTGCTGCTAAAGGTGAGCCACCTTTAGCAGCAGTGGCTCACAATGGTTCACCAAGCTATTGAACTCATTATGGAGTTCACAACCGCTGATGAAATGTTTTATACTAGTACAGATGAACAATCCATCTCTTTGCAACAGGGCAGCTCAGCCGGTGCCCAAATTCTGGTTATAGTCCCATATAATGGCACCGATGACATTTTTCAGTTAAACTGCCATCCTGCAGGAACTGTGTCACCATTTGTGAAGACATTTGTGTCACGTCTATGAGGTTCTGGTTGGACTCTGGAAGTGAGTAGTGTGAATTTCTGTGTGTGTCGATTTCAAGAGATTTGCAATTTTCACCAGTTTTTCAAAGGTAATCGTCATATTATCGCAAACAGATTGCGTGCGATGGCCAACTTGACCACATTCAATCACAGAATAATCACAGACCGACTGTTTTATTGCTATTTTATTAGCATCTTGACACAACAAAGTCTCTTTGAGGATGCAAACTGGCTGCGAGACCTAGTCCCCATCTTTGAAGCAACCATTTTCGAGTTCATTGCACACGTTCAGGCTCATTTTTGTTGTGCTGTGGTCTCCAACCACTGTTTTTCCAAATGTGACTATAGCATAAAGAAAGAGGTGGGAAAAAGCTTGTAGCTGACTACCTGAGTATACTGGATGACCAGGTCTTTCTATCTGTGTCATCAAAGCTAAAGATGGTCCAGTAAAGTGTGTGATCTTTTTGTTACCCTATCCACCAAAGCAAATCCATACAGTTGGATTGCAGGACCATTAAGGCCCCAGTATGCCCACCGCTGTGGTCGCTTCGTGCTCTGGCTGTAACGTCATCACAAAGTTCAAAGTTTTTTCCCGCAAAGTCTCATCTTTTCAAACTGTTGCAACATCTCCCTCTGTATAATCTAAGAATCTCCGAGCTTCTGTACTGTAGCATCATTAAAACAGTCGTGTCTTTAATCCAGCTGCGCCGGCTGCGGCACGTTTGCCAGGCGCCGCACAGCGGGCATAATGGGGCCCTTACAGAGCAGAAGACCGCTGATTCATTGCATTAATGTGCGGCTCATGAAGCAACCGTCTATTCAAATCGTTTTAAATCTCATTTCAGTTACTCAGAAACATTTTAAAGAATCATCCAATAAAACTTTTTTTTTTTTTACCGTATTATGTTTCATACTAAAACAAACTTTGCAGCACATTATGCAAGCCGTATTAGGCCAGTCAGTTTTTCACTGCTGTAAGAAAAGTTTTAGTTTTTTTTTTTTTCCCTTTTTCTTTGACAACATAAAGTCAGCCTATTAACGATTCATTCACATGTCAAGAAGCATGGGTGTCATTACTGTGTATTTCTGCGCGTGTGTGTTGTTTTTGAAGCCATGGGAGCCATAATTTATCTGTCTGGATTGTGCGCTCAGACTAAAGTGTCCCACAGAGATGCACACACTCAGTAAAGTTGATATGTTCAGTCACATTTGACGGCCATTTGGCTGAGAAGTGTCACGAGCTGCTTTACGCACCGAAAAAGGAGGAAGCAGCGAGACATCAAGAGAGCTTAGAGCTGTTAAACAATTGTAAATAATAAGTGATACAAAGCTGATGCAGACAGCTGACATGACGAGCAGCGGCGTACGCGCGGCGCACATAACAGCAAAGTGTGTGTGCGTGTGCGTGTGAGAGATCGAATGTGATAAAAGCAGGAAAGGAGGAATAAGAGCCAGCACAGCTTCCTGGGCTATTTGTGCTGTTGTGGTTACAGGGAGAGAAATGCAGACATTTTTGCAGTGAGTAATGACAATGAAAGTTATTCAGTGAAACCAACCAGCAGAGACCGGCTTTGCGTGCCGAGCTGAGGCAGGAAATGCGCGTCACGCCGGCATCACAGAACACTGTAAAGAAGAGGAAAGAAAGAAAGCTGGACTATAACCGAGGACTGAAGCGACCATAGAGGGGAGCTGAGGAGAAAGTGACTCATCCACCTGTCTCTCTATTTACCATCTGTATTTCTTCTACATCGCTCAGTCCAGGCTCTTTGTTTTTCTCATGCTCTTCTCACCTTCTGTCTTTCACCAGTTCACTGCTGCGTCTCTTTATTTATCTCTCTGGAACTGCTTGGCTGACATTCAAATATGTACCACCTAAAACTGCCGAGGAATACATATGTGAAAACACACACGTCTTTTGACACGACATGCTGTCGCACGTGCAAATGTGTGCTTATGATCACAGGCCAAGAGATGCACAGCACATGCAGGACATTCACACGGTCAATGTGCTCAACACACACTTACACTTAAGCACACGCACAAAGCTGGACATATGCATGCAGGTATTCACAGTTTGAGTTAACTGCAGGAGGGTCTAATTGTCTCAGCATGGGCAAACGTCTTCCTCGTTTTTCCTCCTTTTCTCTCTTTAGTTCCTGTGCTTTACTCGCTCCTCCTGTAGTCCTCTCTCATATTGTTCTTTGTTTCCCTTTAGTCTGTCCTCCTTCTCTTTGTAGTTCTTCTTCTGTTGTCCAGAAGTAGGTAAGAAGAAGTAGTTCTGTCTGTCCGTCTTCAACTTAGGCTGGCATGGCTGAGGAAATTTTGACCACACACACACACACACACCTCCGGGACCAGAATGGTACACGTTGGCCAACAAACTCAGCGTAATGATTTTTTAATGAGCGATTGTGTTTAAATTGGGAGCTGTTGAGAGCGAGTGCAAAGCAGCAGGAGCTGAAATAGTGGTCGGTTTCGCTTCTCCAAATTTCAGCCGTGCTGTCGAGACTGTCAAACCAGATGTAGCAACAATGAGAAAGTCACGATTTCGAAGTCTGGGAAAAATTTGGGCAGATTGTGTGCTCAGTGTTCTTTTCTCAGGTTTATCTAATACTGCAAAGGTTAAGATCCAACAAAATGCTGCTCCACAGTGTGCTGGGTTTAGTGCTATCGACAACTATTGTGAGACACTGAAATTTTTTCTAGCATATCTGTGCTGCAGGAAATCAGTTAGTGGGCTCACCAGGTTCCCTTAACTACAAAAAGAAAGTGATTATTTGAAATGTGTCTGCAATTATTGAGGACATTAAAGTTATTTTTTTAAGCAGAGGTTTAATCATGAAGGTTGAGGGAACAATGAAAAGGGGGAGAAGGAGTTATTAACATAGAGAGTATAGGGGGGTCCTTATATCAGAGAGGCATCCATAATAAGTTAGTGAAGGAGAGGAAATTTAGAGCAAATTTAAGTTCTTCTGTTGCCTTAAGGTATCCAGAGCGACTGTCTCAAACCGAGAGAGCATGCTGGCGGACTGGAGGGCAGCAGAGCCTCGGCAGGCAACAAAACAATAACCTCCTTCTGATATGGTCACTAGTGTAATTAAAGACCTTTGACACCTCACAGCAGCATCAGCAGTGAATACTGATCAGCTGACAGGACCAGTAACAGCTTTCTGAAGGGGCTACTACTGCAAAGGTGGTACATTATTAACATACAGACAAGCAGTTACATTAGAAACAGAGAACTCCGAGTCAATTAAGGGCACTGCAAACAAATAGTAGCTGATGGTGTTGCTAGTTATGTGGAACTTCTACCAAAGTGCAGTGGAGTATAGATACACAAAAATATATTTTTGGAAAATGATCAAAAGATTGAAATAACCACAATATTCCTTGCTTAGAGTATAAAAGTTATTTGACCAAGAATACTGCTGTGCAAAATATTGGAAATAGAAAATCTTGCACAGATTTCTGAACCACATTCCCACTGATTGCTTTCCACAGCTGAAATGAAAAGCTCTGATTTAAAGTTGAAAAAAAAATATGTTGGTTGACATCAAAGCATGCGGCAGTATTTAGTCATACATACATGTTGTACTGCAGTTGTAATGATCTGGTTGGGGTGGTGGTGGTGGTGGGGGTTCAATCCATTCTGTGCTCCTCCTGCTCCTGATTTATTGAACTCCTACAAATCTTCCAGCAAACAGAAAAAGGGGCTGCAAACATACCTTTTCAAATGATTTTTCCATTGCATTCTCTCAAATGCTAAACAGCTCTTATTGATTGGCAGCTTGTGATAAAATGTTCAAAATTGCCGTCTCCTTCATAGTAATTGGAGCGTCTCGGTGTAATCTCACCCCTTTTGTGCAAACTGCGGGAAAAACTGCTACAAATCTGAGCAGATGTGATGGCAATTATTTTTTTTTTTACCTAAAGCCGCCATGCATTTCATATTACCCGAAACAATGTGGGTCACGCAGGCCTATTTTTGTGCGATAATTTATAAATGAGGTGATTATTGCAATCCGACTTTGATTATTTCATTCACTCACGCGGGTGGAAAGCCTCCCTGCCTGCCTCTGTTTGAAAATCACACTAGAAGCTGATTGCGTTGTTAGCTCGTACAGTGATGGATGGTGTAGATGTCTGGTGTTCTGTTTTTGGTAGAAAGGGAGGAAATGAAACATGACACATAAAAAACGGAAAACTAGGAAAATGAAAATGTCACGTCAGGTGAACCTGTTCATAAAAGTGGGAGGAGGCAACTCTGAAGCTTCCCGCTGCTGAGCTCGAGACAGGAAAGTGGTGTTTTAAAAGAAACTAATTAATTACACACACATGCGCACACACTCTCTTTTCTAATTTTCATTTAGAGATTGCTGTATTTAATATTTTTTGTTTATTACTACTGAGTGCTAGAACCAGATTTGTCATAAAATTTTAGTCTTAATGTGCGTGATGAATTCTTTGGAAATAAAATGTGCTTCTAATTGTCTTGTTGTTGGCATCTTGAAACACGGAAGGTCAGAAATCTTCAGATACCCTTTGTTCCAGTATTTTCAGAGTCAAATCAATATATGATATTAGACACTGTGCTGAGTCCTGGTCAGATGCGTAGGTTGGCGTTCGCAATATGAAATCAAAATAAACCACATGAGTGCCATCTGAGTTCTCATTTAACTTAATTTGTGTTTTATTTTCAACAGCGGGAATAAAGCCCTCAGCAAAAAAATAGGGTCCTTAACGTTAATGAAGTAGTCATATTTTTTTAAACAAATGCATTAAACCTGATTTCATACACTTTTTTTTTTTTTTGCTGTTATGCAACAAGAACTCATTTAAACTGAGGAAAAAAAGATATTTTAACTCTGTCTGATGGGTCTTTGTGATACTCTGCTCTTCTTCGCCTCTACAGGAGCTGTTTTGGTGCCTTATCTGTTTGCCACACTGATGATTTCTTTTGGATGTGATGATTAACTCATAAACCCAGTTTATTTACCAATTTATTTTATGCACATGTAAAAAAAAAGGTAATCAATTACAGGTACACATGAACAGGTGTTCCTTTGAAATGAGTAAATTAGCCTTTTTGTTTTCTTTTGTTTTATGCAACTATGAGCCACATACTCCTTGTAATTATTTGTTTTCAATAATGCCGTGCATTCTAACAAAAATATTTGAAGACCACGACTAAAGAGCCCATTTCTTCACCGAGCAGAGATGAAGCAGTCAGCGGCGCTCTCGTGTTGTCTACACATTTCAAAAGCCTTTTTTGAAAAAGAGGCAATCTGGGGCTTATAGCAGTGCCTGTGTTATATTTGTGTTCACTTAATCTCTGCTGATAACAGTCATGTCATGTGTACTGTATAAGCATTGTGACGCTTATGCCAAAGATCTTTGCAGAGCTAATGTTCATGTGTGCAAAGCAAAGGGTGAAATCCGTTGCACTAAATACCTCCTTGCGATTGCTTTGGTTGCTAGCAGATTGCTCCAGTTGCCCATGGTTTGCAATGAAGATGCCGACCCGCCTGCAAAAATTTGCTAACTAGCCACCGAGCGGCGGAGAACGATAGAGAACATTCGCCTTCAGAGTAAAAGTTGTGCCTGTACCGCTGAAACCAACACGTTTTATTTCAAAGGCAAACAACCGCAAGAAACCTCCAGCAATCACTCACAACCGGGCAGGGAATATTCATTTTTCACCACCAGTCTCTAGGTCTGCGTGACTGGAACCTAAATAATAAACTTTTTTAAATAAAGGAACTGTCTCGACAGAAACAATACACTGTATAATATATAAAGAGATATTTATATTAGGAATAGCTCCCATTATCAGAAAATTGGTGTCTAAAATTAAAAAAAGGAGTACTACAAAAAAAAAGACTGGATATAAAAAAAAGTGGAGAGGAAGTGATTGAAATTGTAAGGCTGGAAAAGGGAAGCAGCTGAATGACATAATGACAGTGAGTGATAAAGTATTAGAAAATGAGAAAGAGGGACGGGGAGAGAAAGACCTCCACCTTTCTATCTCTGTTGTCATCTTGTCCTCACCATTCATTTCCCTCTGTTTCCTCTTCCTCTGACACTCCCCTCATCCGTCACTCTCCCTATCTCCATCAATTGCTCCCTCCTAATACGCTCCCCCCTTAACTCCTCAAGGATCGTTATCATTCCCTGCTTTCTCTTCCTGCTTCATTTAGTCACTCTTGAACTCTCTTCGACGCATTTCTTTCCCATTTCTCTCGCCCTGTCACCCCTCGCTTGCCTCTCTCACCACCTCTCTCTGATTCATTTATTCATTCTCACTTCTCCCCTTCCCTCCTTGTTCACTACATGGCCTCGCTCCCTGCTGTACGTCACACACTCGCTGAAGACAGTCTTTAGTTTGTTCATGACGCGGTGGGGGCTTTCTTTTTCTTTACAAGTCATGTTCCTCCCTCTTTGTCATGCAAGCTTTTCTTTTCATTTAATAATTTATGTTTGTCTTTTTTTTTCTCTTTGCTTTCCAGTTTTTGATGGTGAATCTTCTTTCTCTCTTTTTTTGCCCAGTAATTCAACCCCTCCTTCATAACCGCTGTCCACTGAATGTGATCTCACCTTACATTACCTGTACAAGATTCTAAGTGTTATTATTCAGTTCCTTGAAATGTAACATCCTTTTTCTCAATCCTAAAGAGATGATCTAATCCTCCTTCTGTTCAGTTGATTTATTTAAATTCTTTCTCTCCTGATGTCAATACTCTTTCAAGTGTGTTTACAATGCTTTATTGCATCATCTAAAGGGCTTTTCATTAAATGTGCCTTTATGTTGTTTCAGGTTTTGCCATCTACTCTCTCTTCAAATTTCCCTTTTTATTTGGAGCCACTTTGTTGCATTCCAGTCGTTTTCATTGCCATTTGTTTCGTTTCGCACCAGTTCTGAGTGCCCGCCGTGTTCAATCATGCAGTCAGTTCAGGTAGTTTATTTCCCAGACTGTTACTCTCTGCAGTCAAGCATTAAAGTCAGTTTGTTTTGCTTGTGTTTTGCTTGTGTTGTCAAGCTTCTCATTAGATTCCACGTGTATGATTTTTCACTTTGCGTTTTAGACGGATCGTGTGATTTTGGATTTTTGAACTCTTTCTCGTTTGTGTTTTGTGCCTGCTCCCTTTCAGCTCTGATTGCCTCGCTGGCTGCCAGCCTGTATTTGACCCGTGCTGTTTGCATTACACCTTTGGCTTTTATGTGCCCCTGATGTCCCGTGTTTCAGTTCTCTTCTCTTTTAACCTCATAGTTACCTGAATATACGATTAGGTGCTGAAGTAAGTAACTGAACTAATTATAATTACTCCTTCCTCCCCCAGAACTAGCAACACTATTGATCTTTCCTCTAGTCTGGGTCTCCTATCAAAAAAATGTCTGCAAAGAGCCTCGCAACCTTTGATAATCTTCGACTTTTTTGATTTGCAGGTGTCCAAAGTCACGCAGTCCTGTTTCACTCAGCTTAGACAGGTATCTAACACCCACTCATTCCTGTCTCATCCTGATTTAGAAAAGGTCATTCGTGCTTTTATTTCCTCCAGAGTTGACTACTGCAATGCACTTTACTCTGGCATCAGTCATCATAACTTACATAGGCTACAATTAATTCTAAGTGCTGCTGCCAGGCTTTTAACACGTGGCAAAAAGGAGTGGCCACATTGCACCCTGCAGCCTTTCACTGGCTACCTCTTTAGTTTTAGAATAGAATTTAAGATTTTATTCCCGGTTTTTAAAGCCCTGCACTGTTTGGCTCCTGCCTGATGACTCCGTATGAGCCTGGCCGCTGCCTCAGATCTTCTAACATGGCCTTGTTAATGGTCCCAAAGACTCGTCTGATCACAGTAATCAAGATTTTGCAGTTCGGCCCCCACGACTCCGCAGTTTCCTGCCTGCAGATTTCAGCCAGGCTAACTCTGGACACCTTGTTTTAAATCTCGTTTTTAAACCAGTTTTTATCATTTAGTGCCTTGTTGAAACTTTTACCTGTTCTTTACAGTGTAGGATTTTATGTGTTCTCATTTTTATTGTCTCCAATGAATTTAAAATAGCTTTTAATTCTAGACATTATTTTAATTTTTTACATTTTTATTGTTTTGCACTTTGTAACTTTGTTTTGTAAAGTTCTTTATAAATACAAATAAAGTAAATAAAGCAAAGGCGTGTGCATATGTGTAACCCTTTGAATAGTCAAGTTTAGCAGCACATCTAGAACTTACCCAGAGCATGATATGTTTTAGGAACTGCAGACCCTTCCGTTCAGTCCTGTCTGATAGATTTGCTTTTGTGTGCGGAAGATAAAAGATATTTAAGAGATGTTTGTTGCACAGATCTTTTAGGAAGGAAAATACAGGTGCACACACAGGCCGACTCAGTACTTAAAGGAAGAAAAATGAAAGTGTCCATTCTTGAATCAGATCTGACACTTTCGATTCAGATTTCTTTCTGGTTGTGCTTTGCCCTGCCTGTGTACACAAAGAGAGAAAAAGAAGCAGCGAGCAAGTGACAAAAACTTTTCTTTGATGTAAGAAGAAAAAAAAAACCTCCTGCCCTTCAAAATGTTTACATCTGTGTGCATATGCCTATAATTAACACACACCACAATGGAAAAAAGGGGAGAAAAAAAGAAGAAGAAGAAAAAAAATCATTCATAAAAGCTTGACATTTCACAGTAAGGTCTCTCATCCCAGAGGTCATTTCAGGGGAAATATAAAAGCGTGACAGAGAGATGGAGAAAGGAAAGATACAGAGCGGGGAGCTAGAGTGGGAGATGCTGAATGTGAGGAGGAGATGGGAAAGATGTCAAAAAGACACTGAGAGTTTGACCTGAAGGTATACTGAATAATGTATGGATGAGGTGGAGGGGAGAGGTGGGAGTTGCCCTCCCGGGGGGGGGGTGCCACCACGCCCCCCCCCCCCCCCCGTGCTTTTCTTTGTCTCTGCTCATTTGCTTTTTGTCTCCCTCTCAGTTTGCCTTTTCTCCTCTTCATGCCATCGACACTACAAAGTACTATTTACTTACTGTGAGATTATTTAAAAATGTTCTTATTACAGTTATTGAATGAAGGTCTTCTGATACTTGCCATAGGTAAATTATATTTAATGCATATAATTAGGGTAAGATTTGTATCATAGTAAACAGTTATTTAAATGAAATGTACTTTGACTGTACTAAACAAAATATTGCCTGCAGCTGATAACTATTCAATGAGATACTGCCCAAACATGTACACTACTGTGCAAAAGTCTTGAGCCACCCCTCGTGCTTTATATTTTGCTAGGAAATGGGAAATAGGTTCAGCAATTAACTGAAATGTGCAAACATACATGGAAATATAGTCGATAAGACGACAGCAGAGTTTCTATATTTCTGACAAGCTTGAAAGTCAATATTTGGTACAACTGCCTTTTTTCTTCAACAGTCTGAACTCTCTTAGGCAGCTTTCTTCTTCGTGTGTTCTGTTCTCTGTCGAGAGCCCACACAGCTTAAACAATGTTGAGGTTCAGGATCCGGGGAGGTCAGTCCGTGACTGATAGTGTTCCATTGTGTCTGTTTTTCTATGTAGGTATGTTTTTACTGCATTGGCACCATGTTTGGAATCATTTCCATGCTGAAAAATGAAGCTGTTGCCAATGACATGATTTCCAAATGGCGCTGCACGATGGGTCAAAGTCTCACTGTACTTTTCTGCGCTCGTAATTCCATCAATTTTGGCAAGTTGATTGAAATGCAGCCACAAACCATGACAGAGCCTCCATCATGTTTTACAAATGGCTGTAGACACTCACTGGTGCACCCCTCTCCTGATCTCCTTCGTACATACTGAGAACAACTTGAACAAAAATTTCAAATTTGAAAATCAGTTTCCACTGATTTTTTTTCAGTCCAGTTTTTGTGTAGTTTAAAAAAAAACAAATGTAGATCTTTACTTATCTTGTCGCTGCTCTGCAAATCATTAAATAATTATACCTCCTCAGGCCTGTCAAAAACACTCAATTAAAACACGGTGTCAGGGGAAAATTAGGCTGATTTGCTCACAGCTTATCAGGATGCAGATTCAACCTTTGATGAGACACCACAGGTAGAACTATCTTCATTTTAAGCGATCAAATATAATGCACTTTTTCTGGTTCACATAACACATTTTGAAGCTTTTGTTTTCTTGTCCAGATTCAATTTTTATGCACAGACGATTGATATAAATCACTTACATCAGCTGAAGAGTGATAATGCTGCCTTTCAAGGTAACTTTGGCAAAATGTTCAATGGCATCTGCTATTCAGTTGTGTTTTTACTCAAACTTCAGTGCAGTTTTAGTGATGCATAGGGACGAACCACCGCCTGGAGCTGGCTGACCCAATGACAACCTTATATTTCCCTTTAGGTTCACAGAGGTTTAAATTATCAGTAAGTAGATCTCCATATTTTTCCTCTAACCTAACTTGAATACAGTTGAGGTATTTGCTGTATTAGTGGTTGTTGATGTGAAATGTCAATAGCCTAAATCTAAGATAAGATGCATGCATGCAATTAGAATTATCATAGAGGAAGTTAGTGAGCCATGAAGTGAAATTGCCCTGGGCCCTAATTTTTAAACCAGCAAATTTTTCTGTCAGTGCAGTTAGAATTTTGATAAGCATGAATAGCAGATTAAATAACCCAATAAGTCACTCATTACAGTTTTTTGTGGGGTATGGGGGGGCCGTGGAAGGCACACAAACTCCAGTTGTGCTCTTTGAGGAACCGTTTTAATGAACACTCAAACACGACACGTAAACTGGAAACATTTGAGCTAATCTGTCTTCTGTCTTACACTTCACAGAAATAAATATTTTACAGTAACTTACTGTTAACCCATAAAAAGTTATAGGCTCCATAAAGATACTTTAGCATGCTTCCTATATAATTTTTAATTGCCCCAGAAACACTGTACTTGGCCATACTTGAGTCTTAACGTGCAGCTCTGTTCAAGTCAATTCAATTTTAATTATATAGCACTAAATCACAACAACAGTTGCTTCAAGGTGCTTTATATTATATGGTTAAAAACTCTGCAATATTAGAGAGAAAACTCCAACCATCAGATGACCCCTTTTAGCAGACCCTTGGCGACAGTGGGAAGGAAAAACTCCCTTTTAACAGAAAGAAACCTGCAAAACCAGGTTCAGGGGAGGGGCGGAATGACAACGGCAAAATGACACTGTTTTTTTTGTAATGCAACAGCATTGGCATGCGAGCAACCTCAGTGCACATGTGCCGGTACCTCCAGTTATGGAAAACTTGCGTTTTGATCAGATGGAGCGAGACTGGAGTGTTTCAAAAACTGTTCAACTGTTTTACAGTGACATAAGTGCTACACAGAGTGTATTAATAACTAATTAAATGCAGAGTTTGACTAACTGGTGTGTCATGTGGCTTCTTGGATATATGAAGCTGGGTATCATCTGCACAGCAATGACAATGTATGATATGCTTTCTAATAATACTGCCTAAGGGAAGCATGTATAATGTAAAATTGGTCCCAGCATGGAACCCTGTGGAACACCATAATTAACCTTAGTGTGTGAAGAAGACATTTACATGAACAAAGTATTAGCTAGATATGATTCAAACCACTCTGTCCAGCACCTGAATGCATATTTATGCTTCTGCACTAGTTAACTGTAACCTTTGGTTATAGTGATGCAGCGTTTTATTTGCTTCCATGCGGGTGTTTAAAAGCTGATTTTGCCAAGTCTGTCTCTGTGTGTGTGATTTTTTTTTTATTTATTTTTACATTTTTTTAGATAGCCTTCCACCTTAACTAAGGTTCAACTTCAAGTTCTTCCTTGTAAGAGTGCAATATGACTACTAATAAAATCTACAACACACATTATTAAAACTGCAAGAAATGCATGAAGTACCCTGTTTGGAAATGTGTTTTAAAGAACTGTTTGGGCAATTGCTTCACTTTTAGAGTTGCTAGAAAGCAGTGAGTGGTAAGATACATTCATCTCCTAAATTGAATCAAGGTCCAATTATTTGGGAGACATTGCACAATGAGCACATGGATGATTGGAAAGAAAGAGACTGCAGGAGGCAATAAAGTAGAAAGGAGGAGAAGCGTAGGGTGTGAGTGTATATCAGAGGTGTGTGCACTGAGAACAAAGGATAATGTGCAAACTATGACTTTAGAAGGTGCAAAGTAAATCTAGTTTTAAGTATAATAATAATAATGATAAAATTTTTTACCTAGGGGTATGGTACACTTATAGTGTAGAAAACATCTGGTTCATCTTGAGTCTCCTTCCATCTTAATTCTGTTTCTCTTGATAAAGAGAAAGAAATATTATTAATGTTTAAATATCACACAGACCATGAACACCCTGAGTCTTTGATAAAACACACACACACACACACACACACACACACACACACACACACACACACACACACACACACACACACACACA
>JAVDPK010001631.1:252263-280484 GCA_034780415.1 Cichlasoma orientale
ACACACACACACACACACACACACACACACACACACACACACACACACACACACACACACACACACACACACCACAGATAAACGTTCCCATACACAACAAGAACCCTATTAAAGTTTAATATAGAATGCAGTCATAAGAAGAAACTCTACAGTCTGAAAATATAATCAAAACAACTCAGGGAAAAAAGAATAAAGATAGTGATAAATACAGACAGAATTACAGCAAACGAAAATCTACCAGATATAAAAGCGAGAAGATTTTATTGTGAATTGTTCCAACTGCTTGTCCTGATGTCCTCTCGTGCTCGGGAGAAAATTAAAATGCATTCCATTAGAAAAGTGGGGGGGAAGGTTATACTGTGGAGATGCTGTGGGCTGCAGGTAAGGCTACAGAGCAAAAATCTTATCTGACTTATTCACCAGAAATAGAAATAGTCTTTTGAGGATGAAAAAACACACACTCACAGGCGCATACCATTATCATTGTTATTGTGAGGAGATATTATTAAGGGAATTATTATTAAAGAACTCCAGAGCCTTTATGTGAAGGACGGGGCAAGGAAAAGCTGTGTTTATGATGCAATGTGCGAACAATTGTGTGTCCAACTGAGTGTGTGTGTGTGTGTGTGTGTGTTTAGATGCATAGTCCTATACATCTTCCCACAAGACTACTTCTGCAGAAAAACACTGTATTTGCATGCTCTATGTATACATGTGCAGCCAGTTTTGGGGGATACATGTTTTGTCCTCATAAAGTCTACTTTATTCACGTGTGTTATCCCAAAAAAAAAAAAAAAAAAAAAAGGAGAATACCTTTTTGTCTTTTCAGGTCTGACAGCACGCTTTGAAGAGAAAAGGGCAAATGAAAGTCAAACCCAAGAGTTCTCTGTCAAGCCTCACTCAGTATTTAAGTAAAGAAAGCGCCTTCTAGCCTAATCATTCATGGACACTCCACTACCACTAACATCTGTCAAGACCAGACCAGTCATCTGACCACTTTCATAACTGCCTGATGCCCCACACCAGGTATTGTCAGTGTCTTCTTCTGATCTCCCGAGCTTCTCGGCTGCCCTAATGCTGTCTTAGCCATTTAACTACATACTGACTGGTCCACGGAGGTAATCATTGAACTACCTCCTATTTGAATTTGCTTTTTTTTTTTGCTTTTTTTTTTTTTAAATAAAAATAAAAAACTAGCAGGATAAAATTACTTATGTTGTGGCAGTTCTATCAATTCAATCACCATCAAGCTAGCACTTCAAAAGTCCAGTATTCAGAAATCAATAGAAAGAAAATAGAAGTTGCCCACACTGCTGTCCCAGTTAATGTGGCATTATTAAAAACCGACCTTTGTCTTTCTGACACCTTGGCAAAGCCAAACTGAGCCAGCCCTTACTCATTGGATATGGTAAAATCCACCTCATGGGGGAGTCCACTCTACAAGGGGTACAGACATATTTCCAAAGTATTTCTTCTGATGTGGGAGAGCCAAGTGTCTACACACTTAGTTTATGATTGCTAGTGCTGTGTGCTTGAGAGCTGGTGTGCACACAGGAACACTATTTCTTTTAAGTGCTCTATTCCAGTTATAGTTCTTGCTGGATTTGCCAGAGTGTTAAGTCTATTTTCCACTATAAAGGCATACATGGCTGCAATTTTAGCCTGTTGTGTGTGCTTTGGTAATATGCCAATAGGTTAGGAATTTGTAATAAGGAGGTTTATGAAGGGAGCTCAGTTGCACCTTGCATTTAAGCTCTCTTGGGGCTGCCTTTTGTGCCTTTGTGTGCCCTTAGTGTAAGCTGACTTCAAGGAACTTTCTCTGAAAAATAAGTGAATAACATACTTAAGCTGTACATGTGTCCTGTGTGCATTTTTCCCCAGAATACAGGAATGTGAAGATGCATCCTTAACCCTATATCAGTCTAGTGAGTCTTCTTATAGCTGCTCCATGTTGGAGTATAGGACATTTTTATTTTGTTCTGTACAGGTTTCATCCCTCTTTTTGCACAGGACTGAGGGATTTAGGAAAGGTAACGAGCTGTCTATTGAAATCTCTCTCATAGTTATTTCACCAGGTGCTGTACAGGATCTTTCTACCAAATTTTATTAGGTTTTGCCATCTTGACACGATTTCTGCTGAGCTACTTAGTGAGGTTTAAAGATTAACATTTGGTTACAAACTCTGAAAATCAAGAAACAAATAGATAATAGAGTGAGGCATATCTGCACCTCCCTGCATCCGAATCAAGTGTGGGACAACAGGGAGCTATAAAGGAGAAATCGACATAACCGTCTCATTAGGAGTATGCCCCGACGTTTTCAGGCATATATACAAGCATGTGGGGGCCATAAAAACTACAGAGTACCATTTTGAGTTGCTGCAATAAAATCAACTAGCCTGCCGCATAATTTTTTCACTTTGATTTTTGAGGTGTCTTTGACTTCAATGATCATTTTTTGTATTTCTATAAAAAAAAAAGAAAAGAAAAAAAGTGGCATCATTTCGTTCTTAACACACAGTTAGTATGATTTTTTTCCCCCATTGAGATCTGATATGTATTCAAAGTGGTTCTTTAATTTTTTTGAGCAGTATATTTGAAAAAATTCGAATGTTCCCAAATTTACTTGCTCCACTACCAGCAGCTAAAAATACTAAGTTTTAAAACATTAACATTTCCTTACGATCAGGGGTTACAATGTACCAGAACAATCCTTAATGGAATTCCAGCACCATTAATTAACTCTTTATTTACCACGCGGGCCTGCCGGTGGTAAATAACTTCAAAAGTGCCGGCATTCGCTGACTTCCTGCAAGAATTACCGTAATAACCCTATGTTGGGTGTGAAGCGCAATTTCTCAGCTTTCAGAAGCAGTTTGAATTTTTCCGATAGGACAAACGGTCGTGAAATTACGGTAATTAAAAGTGCGTTTGGAGAGTTTTGGACATAGGCCGGAAACCTCACATCCTTTGTACTGCGTCCCTTTGTGCCTCGATGCATGTAATGTCAATTTCCATGTTTCAAAAGGCTCGACATATATGACACACATCTGTCCACTAGCTAAAGGCATAGTGGCTGTGTTTTCCAGGGAAGAAAAATATGATAATGTGTGATAATTTTACTCGAAGATGGAGAACGGTGTCTGAAAAAGAGCGCAGGAGAGGAAGATGAGCTTCTTTTCTAAGGTAAGGACTGCTCAGCAGTTGACATTTCATAAACTAGAAATTTAGAGCTTGGATATAATTTTTTTTATATTGAATCTGTAGTGCATAATGTGTTCTGCAACATATCTGGATATTTCATATTCTGAAATCTTTTGAAAACAAAAGGTAATAATGCCATTTTATTCAAAGTTTATACTGGACAGTAAGTGCTGGTTAAACTGGGTATTAGATGGATGCTGGACTTGTGCAGAGCAGACTGTGGTATCCTTGGTCACTGCTAGGTTAGGTCCTTTGTAGCAGCAGACACCTTGTTTAATTGTGAATTTAAATTTATGAGAGTATTATGCAACAGCAATGATGGCAGCGGAAGTATAACTTTGAGGGGGGGAAACCTTGTAAAACCATATTTGTGTGCAAAGTAAGTAAACTTTTAGGCAAATTTGATCATATTTGACTGAATTTATGACCATAAGTGCTTAGATGTGTTTCAGTACGGCTTCTGAGTAACAGGACTTGCTTCTAGAAGGTGACATCAATTTGATTTTAAGGTGAAGTAACACCTTTATACTGGCTAGGGTTGGAAAACAGCCTTAATGGCTCATGTACCCCGGGCCTTCATATTGTAGAATGTAGCTGAATGGTTAAATCCAAAAAGACCAGGAAAAAAAAACCACAAAAAAAAAAAAACCTTCAGAACCAGCCTGGAAAAATGTACTGGAGATGGTAAATGGGCTGGTTCTTATATAGTTCTTTTCTGCTGTACATGAGCACTCAAAGCACTTTATACAGCATGTCTCATTCACCAATTCACACAAGATTCATACAAGCTAAGTGCTTTTTAGCTAACATTCACACACACAGTCACACTCCAATGAATGTATCAGGAGCAACTTGGGGTTCGGTATCTTGCCCAAGGATATTTTGGCACGCAGATTGGAGCAGCCAGGGATTGGTAGATGACCTGCTCTACCTCCTGAGCCACAGCCACCCCCAAATCACAACTAATTATTATGTGACTTATTTCTAATGAAATAATTTCCCCCTTGTTGTCCGACTACACTGGAACTTAGGGTTCCGTCACCTGCCAAATCCCACTTAAACCCCTGCTTACCACAATCTTCCTATAACATACGTCTGGGTGTCGTGTCTACCAAATATAGAATATAGTAGTCGTCATCACAGCTAACTGCGTAGTCTCTGTGCCCAAAGCCTGATTAAAAAGAAGAGAAGGGGTGCAGATAGTGTAGCTGTTACACTAGTAAAGAGGAACTAACGGGAAAGAAAATTACACGGCAAAACCTGTGAAGCTGATGATACACAGATGACATGCTGAGATGATGCAGAGCAGTAATTATGACTTCATTGGGAATGAGGATTGGTTAGCGGCAGAGTTTCGGCTCTTATTATAGCTGCTCAGATGAACGATTTAAGGAATTGCTACCTCATTTCTATCCATCTATTCATCCATCCATCCCAACATGAAATCTAATCTGTCATAAAATGTCAGGTATCAGGTAATATCTCAATCAATGCTTATGACAACATGACATAAATAACAAAAATGCTACATGATGCATAGGCACCTCTATGCCAACACGCACACACACTACTCTGTTGCTCTCTCACACAGCCAAGCCTTCTGTCAGTGGTGTAGGTTACTCATACATAAACATGAATTACAATAAACAGAAATGATGTTTGCAAGATGTTTAAATGGGGAGACAGCAAGCTGACAGACAGACCTGCAGGGGCAGATGGTGCATACAGAGAAGATATGCAAGCATGGTGCTGAAAAATAGAAAATTTTGGTGGGTACAGGCATAAATCTTTCATTTGATGCATCTGTCCCCGTACTACAGGCAGGTGACGAAAAACCTCAAATCTGAAAAGAGAACCTGCAAGGACACTATAAAGAAATAATAAGAGAAAATAACTGTGACATCTCAGAATTTTACAGCCTTTTTTGGTGTGTTTGCTGTGAGACTCTGTTGTTTGGTGGAAGGGTTGCTGCAAATCAGTGCAAGGTTCTTCAGATGCCGTTCTTTACGGACCCAGACCTACTATTAGATTTTGTTTCTATTTTACTCTGTGCAACTTTTCTCGTATTTAATCTGTGCATCCTTTCCCGTTGTCTTTATGGTAGTCATCGTACCTACACAGGAAACACACAGACCAATCGCATGCATCGTAACTCATCCCACATGATGCTACGCAGCCAATCAAATCATTTGTTCAGAGCGCGTGTGAAAACAGAAAACTCCACAAGGAGATGAGATGCAGAAGTCTGAAGTAGCCAATCAGGGAAACGGAGAGAAAAGAGGTGTTAAAGATGAGATGGTAAAGATGAGGAAACTCAAACTACACCTTTATTTTAAAGAACACTTTATTTGAAGACGCTTTCAAAAGCTCTTTTTCATTTTTGAATGCAAACCTTATTTTTCTTGAAATGAGAAAAGAACATTTTTATTTTATTATTAGAGTACCCTCCAGGTCATTGTCCAACATTAATAATAAACATTGTTGGAATACTGTTGAATTGTACTTTATTTCTTGTATTTGACAGTCAGTTGTTGACTATATCCAGACACTGATAGAACTGTTGGGCTATTTCAAAATATATTGCATTGAATTACTTCATGATATTCTGGACATTTGCTTGAGAAAATTTTGGTCTAAAATTATGCTGTTTTGTCAAAGGTGCTGGTGTGCCTCAGTTACTGAAGCTGGAGCAGTCACCCCCACCTCACTGGATCTGTTTGAACCCAAAGAGCAGTGCTAATGGACAGGCTGACAGATGAGGTCAGGCAGGCGTCTCCGTGGACTTTGATGTTTGCAGATGATCCCGTGATCAGTAGTAAGACTAGGGAGCAGGTGGAAGAGAGCCTGGAGAGGTGGAGGTATGCACTCGAGAGATGAGGAATGAAAGTGAGCAGAAGCGAGACAGAATCCATGTGTGTGAATAAGAGGCGGACAGGGATAGCAGTGAAGCTGCAAGGAAAGAGGAAGACCACAGAGAAGCTTCATGGATGTAGTGAAGGAGGATGTGCAGAGGGTTGGTGTGACAAAGGAGGATGCTAGGGACGATGAGATGGAGGCAGATGATCCGCTGTGGCGACCCCTTAAAGGGAGCAGGCAAAAGAAGAAGAGGTAGCACATTCTGTCTGTTGTTTTAAGTGGCTAAACCTAACCAGTGACTGAAAACAAAAGTAAAAAGTAAGTAAAAAAGAAATTAAAGCAAGAGAGTGTGTGTGGGGTGGGGGCATAACACAAAGGGCCAAATGTAACACAAACCAAGGTCTCCTGACTGAAAGAAATGTGACTAATCCGGCTTCTTTATCTAGATTTTGTAGGTCTCTAACACAGGCTGTTATCTCTCTTGCTGGTGCGTCAAAGCGACGCCAAAAGATACCTCGTGTGTAAGGTAGGCAGCATCTGACAACGCTGCATTATGCGATGCCCCAGGATGAGAACACATTCGTTACACAGCGCTCTCCACCGCCATCATCAAAGCATTACATAGGGGAATATCTTTTGGAAGTAGAATGACTGGAGTTCAAGAGACATGGAGAATTGATGCCAAGGCGCAGCGAAGCTCAGCATCTTATAACACATTTGGTGTTAGTTTTCCTTTCATCGGCTGGTAAATATGTCAGCAAGTTGTTGCATTTCTTCTGTTTTCCTCTTCTTCTTCTTATTGGATCTGTTTTGCCTTGAAAAGCTTCATAATTATTTGCTGTTGAGTTTGTCGGTGTGTTGACCTCTTCAGTAAACATCATGTTTAGTATTCTAGTCTGATGCAGACTTTCTGTGGCCAATCATCTCACACTTGTACACACACACACACACACACACACACAAGCACATTTAAATGGTGCCCCACTGCTACATAATTTCACTGCAGGCTCAAAGGCAGAGTTAATCAGCTCTGATCAATGTTCTCATTATAAACAGAAAGATAAATTGATAATGCTAAACATAGCATAGACCAAAGATTAGAAGCCTTTGTCTTCTGACAGATTGCAGTACTGCACTGATTAAGGCTGTCAAACTTCCTGACCCAAGGGAGGGTTGTGAAAAGATTAAAAAAGGTTCTAAAATAATATTTGTGCAGTGTACACGTAGGTGAGAAATAAGCCCCTGGCTTTGTTGCCAATCCTTTTCTCTGTTCTTTACAGTGAAATAACAGTAAATTAATTGTTACTATCAAGAATAAAAGATGCTGTGCTAATTATACAAGTAATTTTCCTCTAATATAATTTAAACCTTTACAGTAGTACATGCCCTGCCTATGTAGGACATTTTTTTTTATATAGAAAAGCCAGTTAAGTCTGAAAAAGAAACATGAGACCATATGTTCCTTACTTGTGTCATCCACTATGTGTCACAGTGGTGTTGATGAAAATGGAAGAGGAGCTTGTTGCAGATGGGAACAGTTAGCTGTCTGTCATAAAGTTTCCATTTTTCAAATTATTGGGAATCAGCTTTTGGGAACACAGTTGAGCACTGCTGTATGTTATGCAAAAAAATAATAATTGTAAATTAAGTATGATACTTAATGTCAAATGGAAAAAACAAGTCTGGAAAACAATGAAAGAAGGCAGGTGAAGAGCAGATCAGAAGAGGAATATATGGATGTTATGCAGCTCCGGGCCACAGTCTGAGAGCACAGCGGGAGGCAGGTTTTATTTTTACCTTCCCCCGAAAATAATTCACCTGACTGGGTATGAAAGCTTTATGTATAAAAATCACATCTCATTAGTCTGTACCCTCCACACCTGCTCCTTAAGTCCACAGCTTGTGGTGGATAAGAACACATTCATCTAAAACATAATGACAGGCATTTACATACTGCAGCAAGGCCACATATAGGATTCAAGCAAAATGCAGGTTTCCTCTTCTTCTCCTCTATTTATTAAACCTCCTTCAAATGAAACACTCGTTGTCCACTTTGAGTATGTTTGTTATTACTTTTTATTAATTATTATTATCATTATCAACATTATTCTTCAAGTTTAGCTGTGTAACAAAGTTTTCTTGGCTGTCAAAATATGTTGTTGAAATATAATTTTGCATGAAATAAAACCTAAAAACAATAACGTACAGAAAGGTAGCAGAATAAAATACAACATGAAAGAGAACATAACCTAAAAAAAAAGAAAAAAAAATCCCATTTTTCTTCTATAAAAAGCCATTCAACTGAACAGAAACAAAATTCTACTAAAATATACTGATTAAATGTACATACTTGCTGTGTGTGTGCATGCATGCGCGTGTGTGTGTGTGTGTGTGTGTGTGTGTGGGGCCAAAAATAAACTGGCCTTTGTTAACACTGTACACCCCAAAATGTACACTCAATCCGTACCGCTGTTTCTGTGTGTGCGTATGTGTGTGTCTGTGTGTTTGTTGTCCCTTCCTTGGCAATAAGAACATAATAAATGGAGTGCAAGCAACAGCGTCATTTCTCTGTAACACATTCTGACAAAGGCAAAAAAAAGAAAACACTTGTTAAGGCCTCCCATTGTAAACGCTGATTTGAAATGCCATCAAACCTAAAACATAAAGTCACTGCTGAAGTAATACATGGCCATGTCATGTGTGTCCCGCTTTAATTTCTCATCGTGCCAAAAGTTCCTCCGAGATTCCTGCCGCTGCGACGTGAGCATCTATTCATGATTTAGAAACACGGTGTCGTTGCATTAACTGCGGAACACAATGTCAAACTCCCAAATGAACAACAGAAGATGCCCAAAAAGGACTGTGCACTTACAGTACGAGGAGCGTGCATGAACGAGTTTGAATAAAGGTTTCTTTTAGTTTCAACTTAAGGAGATAAGGATTTTGACAAAGAAATGAAACATTATGGCATCTGAAAATATACTTGTCTCCAGTCTACTGAGAAGTCCTTTGTGGGTAAGATGGCATGTAAAGAGAGGTAAATGAGTTGAATCCCATGTCAGTCTACTTCTAATATCATTTCCAAAAAGTCTTTTTGTACATTTTTTTTTCCAGAGGCCCATTTAATTTAAAGAAGCACAACCCAAACAAAGTCAACAGAAACACAGAGGTCAGCCTTTTGCGTGTGAGGGTAACTGAGTCTAGCTCAGCCTTTTGCAACATTATATGACAGAAATGCTTAACGCCCATTTAAAACCTCCTCAATCCATGTTTCTACTGAGAACATCTTTGTACATTCATCAACCGATGGGATGCAGAAAAGTGGAGGAATACTGGAGTTTGTAGCAGGTGGACACGGAAAAACAAAGATGGGATGGAGAGGTACAGTGAATAATACATTAAAAATAACAGATGAAAAGGATAGAATAAGGTTGAAGGGAGGTAAAGAGACAATACAGAGGAGATGAATCATCCGCTTTAACCTCATTTGATCTCGTTCTCCCTTTTATTCATCCATTTCTCGCCACATATTCTTCAAAGGCACCCATCCATCCCTCTCTGCAGGTATCCATCCATCCTTTTCTCGTGTCTTTTAAGACTGGCGGAGTATCCTTTCCATTTTTCTTTTCTTTATTTGCTACATTTATTAATGTAAACATTTTTTTTTACCAGCAGCCGATAAAAAAGTAACCAAAAATTCATTCTAAATGAGTTTTTTTTTTAAACAAAAAGCACAAAAAATATTTCTGAAAATAAAAAAAAAATTGAACAATTTTCTGTAAAAAAAATAAAAAATAAAAAAAATAAAAACATTTTAAAACCTTTTTGAATTGGTGCAGATAGTACTTACAGTAATATGATATGGTCACCAAATGAAGGGCAAGCGTCAGAACAAGACCTCGTAACTGGAGCGGATAAAATGCAACATACAGTGCTTAACAAATTTACTAGACCACCACTCAGTGTAAGGTTTATGCCACAGCTGCCCTAAATAAACAGTTCTGGTGACGCCCAAAATCAGTTTTTATGTTTCTGTACTGTTTAATTCTCCAGCACGCGCAGGCTCTTTAATCAAAATTATATTTTTAATGCTAAAATATAATTAGTTATTATCCATGAATTTTCAAATGTACTGTTTTACATAAAAGCTGAAAAAATCAGTAAAGTACATTATTTTTTTTTTTGATTAAGATGCCAAATTACAGTTATTTACTTGTATTCCTGAACAGACAAATTAGTTTTAGTGGTTGAACGCTACGCTTGACTAATTTACAACTTCTCAGAGAAGTCCAGTGTGTCCGCTTAACTTTGGCTATAAAATCATGAATTCAGTTTATTTGCCTAATAAATAATTTACAGTTTTTGAGCATTTGTGTTTTCTTCTTTTCATGACAGGTTATCAAATACATTTGTTAAGCACTGTATGTAGAGCCTTTTAAAAGAAATGTTTTGCTTATACACAAACGATAAAGTGTACTTCCATTTTCAAAGACTGCTTCAAAATTAATTATTAAAGTGCCCAGAGGCGACTGTTGTTGTGATTTGGCACTATATAAATAAAACTGAATTGAAATTGAAGTTTTAAAATGGAACCAGAACTGGCGACTGCCTTAGTCAAAACGTTGAGCTATTTCTTTTTGAGTTTTAAATGGAGTAAAGGATGCATTTTATAATCTTCCGCCTCACTGTTGGTTTAATAGGACAATTAGCACGTGGGCTGTTAGCGCCCTAAAAAAAACCAATTAGTAGGTTATTATTCCTTAACGCTTCAAAATAAAAATAATTTAATATAATCGGCTCTGACTTGCAATTCCAAAATCAGTGACGGGATTTTTCTCACATAATCCACTTGGTTAAAAGAGCTACAACAAGCTACTGACAATGGTTGCAAATGCCCCACCATTCGCATCAAAATAAAATCCAACATTATTAAAAATCATATGTAATTTTACAAGGGGAACTATACATAGTTCTTATCTGTTGGTAATGAACTGTTACTAACACAGGATGCTAAAGCTAACCGTCTTGGAATATTGCGTGAACAATCAACATTGCATCCATCGGGATGTGGGCACTCTGGAGACACGTCTCTGTTTTTATCTCCAAATATGAACCTTTTCTTGGCATTGTCTCTCATACAAAAAACCGAGGCATATGGCTCAACATTTCTACAAAGTAGTGTACATGCATGCACAAAAATGAATGAGTGCGACAGCACAGCAACCGAACAGGAAAAGTTTGAACAGGTAACCGACCAATCAGACGGCTAGGCAGAAATCGAGCATCATAATCAATGATTCCGACGACTTGGTGGTGTGAGCGCACGGAGATCAGTGTAGCAGTTTGTTCGCCCACCCTCTGCTCTACACGACTCATTGCTTACATAACATTTTTAATGCAGACAACAAAACATATTGATTTGAAAAGTGGTACAAGTTACCAGGCACTAGGTGGAATATTTCTCATTCACGTCTTTTTTGGATAAGCATAAAAAAATAACATTTCCCCCCGCCCCTCTCATTCTTTAGCTTGTTTCTTCCTGTCTTTTATTTTTATTTTGACTTGTGTCCTTCAACGGCGTCCATTGGTGTTTTCTTCTTTTGTTGCTGCTGTTTTCTAGCAACTAAGGCAACACGGCTAGAGAAGTCATCCCATCTTTATCAAAAATAAACAAGATGGCCACCATTTTGATATAATTGCAGGACTTTCAAGGACCTGACTGTTGGAACTTTCTCACTGATGAATTTGGTTTCGACTAAGACTCAGTTATGGAAACTGTTCCAAAGAAACAGCAATGGAAGCAGAAATGACAGCGAAAGTGTGATGGGTTAAATGGAGTTGCAAGCCATGTGAAACTTTTACTTCATTGAATTATAAAACATAACTCTGCAATGTCATCTTATGCTCTTTCAGTATTGTTTAGGTCTATCATGTAACACACCTTTAGAAAAAAAAGCAACTTATTTTGCAGATTTTGCGGATCCTAACGTGCTATATAGAGGTAACCTATGTTGTACCAAACTCTCAGCAATATGAGATCAAACACTGTAGGCAATAATGTCTGTAGACTCAGTACAGGACAAAGGTTTATACAGTTAACCCAAACAGTTGTTCCTTTTGATAAGACTTGGGGTTTTACTCGCTAAGTTCCTAAGTCTTTCTGTAAAACTGTGCGACCTAACAACTTGTAGACATACGAAGAAAAAAAAAATCTACTGAGACCATGTTGACCTATTAACACATAAAAACACAACAAGAACATATATAAGAGAACATAAAAGAACAATATGTGACATGCTAACACAATTAGGCCATGTACTGTAAAACTGATGTGTCACATGCTATGAAACAGGTGGGCTGGTGTGCAACATGTGTGACCCCTGAGGACTGAAAAACCGACTGCAAGCCTTCATTATGTTTACATCATCATTTGGGGACGGACACATCCTTTGATCCTTACGCGCAGAAATGTAATTACACAAATGCACACATGCACACAACCCCCCCTCCCCCTCCCTTGTTGTACCATTTCTACTAGGCGGCTGTTATAAATGTAACAAGTCTCGTTAAGAAGCTCAAAAACAAGAGAAAAACTCACATAGGCTAATTTTTATAGTACCATTTCCTGCAAAAAGCATTTTCCTTTACAAAATAACATTATATATGAAAGTGTAGCAAATTGCATTTTTTTTTGTATGATAGCATCATTATCATTATTATTACCATTATTATTATTATTATTATTAATATAAATGTTAAGCGGTTACTAGATGGTTGTTGGGCAGGCAGCCAGGCACATAGCTAGTATCATGGCACGGAGGAAGGTAGAAAATAATGTCACTTGGTTTAATCCACACGGATAAAGAAAACACTTCGGTCCGGAGTTTAACCGGTTTTATCAGCTCAAACTGTCTCAGCAGTTCGAAAAAAAGTCCCAGTTAAATCAAACCCGAGAACCAAGAACTCGATCAGTTTCAGAAATAACAGGCTAACCAACTGATCACTTTTTACCGAGGTAACACCAACTCAACTGCAGCCCAGCCTAAACTGGTTTCAAACTAACCAGTCTGAATTAGTCAAAACAAAAAATTTAAGAAAAGAAAATAATTTTGGTTTTAGATCCATTTGCACAGAGAGAGAGAAAAAAAAAACAGTCAAAAACATGCTCTAGACATGAACAAAGCAATCCTAACCAGATCAGATCTGGCTGTACCAAAAGAAAACCGTCTCAATGATACATTAGACTAGTTTGGACCAGCTTTTTTAGTATGGTGCATAAGTAATCAGCCCAGCTCAGTTCAGTTCAGGTTAATTATTTTGCTTCTAGTTTCTTTTTTTTTTTTGCTTTCCTTTATGGTGGCCATGCAAAAGCTGAGCTCCTGAAACGTATCCAAATCGTAACTAGTCCAACTTTTAGCTCAGGTTCCAATCTCCTTATATGGAAATCACATGAAGTGGCTGCTTATTAAAGGTGATTTCAACTGCATGCCTATTGTTCAATGCTTGCCACAGAGCTGTCAAGTGGCCGTCACTCAGTAGAGGATTCGGACAATTTCTCCCAACTGCCCCTGCTATAGTTCAGCTAGATCCTACAATGATTTCTGACCATTTGACAGCCGGGTGCTTCCAGCATAAGGATGTGTTCCATTTAGTGCCCAGGATAGGCCCATTTTGACATGAGCTAGCCTCCAGAAACGTGAAGGCATACAGCTTATTCATCCAACAATGCGCTCTTAAAGGTTTGCATGAGTCAGAGAGATCATTTAATTTCCATCTGTATTGTCATCTAATACTTTAGAGCCAGGAACAGTCATGACCTCTGAGGTTCTTGGGATGTCATCGCTGATGTGCGACACCATGTTGCCTCCTAAGTCCTGGTTTGTCATGGCATCGTCTTCTCCTTTTGCGTCTTTTTCAGCTTCCGTTTCATTGTCAGTGCCGTCACTGCCTGCGTGTTGTTTTGCTTGGTTGTCTTCACATGATTCTACTACATCACCTTCACCTGCGGTCTCATAATGACCATCTTCGTCTCTTTCCTCCGTCGTTACATTTTGACACTCGTGCTCTGACAGTCCCGCAGCGTTCTGAAGTTTGCCATCTTGCATGTGACATCTCTGTTGCGCCGTTTTGTCTGTGTACCTGTGTAATCCTCTCTGTATGTGTGTGGTGAAATCGTATCGATCTGCACACACGTGGAGGCAAAAACTGCACTGGTATGGTCCTTTGTCACCGTGGCAACTCATATGCAGGGCATACATGACCTCATCTATGAAGTAGATCCCACAGTGGATGCAGCGATTGGTCAGATCATCCTGTGTGGCCACCTCTACCATTTTGCGATTAGATGGGACACTTGACAGACATGTTGTCAGACTTTCTTTTTCTTCCTTCACCATCTCCTCACTTGGATTCCCTCCTTCATCCGTCCTCTCCTCCTCCTCTTTCTCTCCTTTCCAGTTCCCTCTTAACCTGTCAGTTAGCGGCGACTCCTGCCTTCGTCTTTCGGCACCATTTGTGGACATATGTACATTTGCAGCACTTGTATCTCTTTGTCTTATTGCGAGATCCAAAGGAGCATCGTTTTCTAAAGACGATGAAGAAGAGGTTTGGACGTGAAGAGGAGGAGGAGGATAGTGAGTAGGAGCTGGAGGAGGAGGAAGAGGAGAATAGGGAGAGGCGCAGTAAGGCACCGTGTAGCTTTGCTGATGATGCTGTACTGGAGTCACCATTGGGCCAAGATAATGAGCATTATTTCCAAGGGTCCCAGGGCTGCTTAGATTACTGATGCTACCAGGAACCCCAGAGGCGGCTGCCATCTTATACTTGGTCCAGAACCTGAGCCAGTCTGACTCTGGGGTCAAATCAGGTGAGATGGTTAATGGAAGGGGTAAGGAGAAAAGAGGGTACTGATATTTTTCAATGGGTGAACCTGGAGGTGAATAACTAGACGGTTTGGATGGACGCATATACTTTTCAATCGGACTGCCTCTTTCTGATCCCCCTCCTCCTTTACCCCCCTCGACTTTTGATGTTATCCCTCCCTCGGCGATACCCCCGTTGCCCTCTGCTCCCACTGAGGAGGGTGTGTGTGAGGGGAGCAGAAGAGGAGGCATGCGCCTGTGGATCTCCAATGTTTGATTGGCCAAAAAGGCTTGCGTGGATCGCGGCGAGCGTGAGCGAGGGGAAGGCTGCTGGTTTTTGACTGACGCGCAGCTTCTGTCTGATTCCTCCCCGTTCATGCGCTCTTCGCTGGTGATGCGTTGTTGCTTGGGGGCAGGGTTTTCAGACGAAAGAGAATCGGGGTTGAGGCGTTTTCGGGTTCGCCGGCGGATGATTTGCTCACCGTTGTTCTGCTTGATGATGTTTAGAGGTCTGGGTGTCTACAAGGCAAAGGAAACAGAAGAAAGAGAGAAGGTAGTTAGACAGTTGGCACTATATGTGCTGGTAATTTGACTGCATCATGCTGATAACTTTGCTGACCTAATTAATAAATGTCAAGGATTACATGACTATAATGAAATTCTTACTTCATGCATACAGTAAGTGGTTTCAGAGATTAAATAACCATTGTGTATGCCTATGGTGCAACTTCCCTAAAAACCCTCTGTGGCAGATTAAAGTTTGAAATTTCTTCATTCACATGGATTTGAAGTGTAACAAACTATCACGATGAAAGAGAGAACAATGAAGTAACATATCCTCCAGCTGACTGTGTCTTTTGCCCTCACCACAAGGGGGTGCACTTACACCTGCTGAAAGGGCAACCCCTTGCACTTCTAGTGCAATCAACTCTTAAATAGACTCCTATAATATGCTTTGTTTCAGCATGAACAACTTACTGAAAAAAAAAGAGAAGAAACTAGAAGTACTACAACCAATTACTAAAGCAGGTTGCGAGCTTCAAAGAAGCCTGTGTTCTGGTTGAAAGTGTTTTGGTTAAAGAGGCAAAAGTCATGCATAATTCCAAAGAATAAAAACTACTCATTTGCATCCACAACACTGGATTTCTAAAACACTCCCCACTTAGTTAATTCCCCACTGGGATTAATAGTGCAAGCATAAAAAAAAATACTGAAAGATGATGAAACTTTTTTTTTTTTTTTTCTGATGGCGATGCTAAACACATGCCAAAAAGACACGCGGCTTGTCTAACACGTTTCCAAACAGATTACTGAAAGGCTGTCTTCACTGCTAGTAAAATAAACGGTTCAGTTTAAACTGTTGTATAAAGCGTCCAATCAAAATAAATGTGTTGCTATCCTGTCATTATCTGCACAGCAAAGTCAAATTCAGTTACCATTGAGAGCACTGCTTTTAAAATGGGTTTACACACAAATTTGTCTTTTAATTGTGTTATTTTATTCATATTTCCTGATATACATTTACACATCTACACAGTAAACCTCTCACACCTTCAAAATATTGTCCTGTGTCTATGCTGAGATCCCCATGAGTGATTTGCTGTATCCTTTTGTGCATGGAAATGTATTCTTATGTTTGTGATGATAGCCTTATGCCTATGATCGAGTGTGTATCTCTTAAAGTATGTGCATTAAGTGTGCTTGTGTGGGTGTGTGCATGTGCGCACCGATGTGTGGGTGAAAAGGGCAAAAGACGATGTAATTTTCAGTGTGGAATTTATCAGTCATTGTAGAGCATCTACTGAAAATATGTAAGAGAAGGAGAGTCATTTCTATTATAATTGCATTATTATTATTCAGGGATGCTGCGCTGTACTTATGTAAAGAAACGATTAGCACATTAATGTTAACAAGCCAAAAAAAATCCATCATCCTTATATAATCAAGCTCAGAAGGGCAAAAAATTCAGATTCACTGGCCTATTAATTCACACGCATTTCAGCGAAGTGCCTTCGATCCTTCGTTTGGCAAACTGGTAAAAGTCCAAAGTTAATCAGAGAGCTGTCTTGCTGAAATCTCTTGACATATGGATCAATATCATAAACAAGATTCCATCACTTGGAAGAGTGGCATTCAAAATACAGCAATCAAATCACAAACATTTTTCCGTTTCTTTTTCTGTTCTTAGATTTTGTGTTTCTAGAGTGTCGTCGTAGAGCCGGATGGGTAAGGGAAGGGGGCGTGAAACAAAGAGGGAATGAAAGAAGGAAGCACAAGACCCTTTTATATACCACATAGTAATTCTGAGCAGGATTTAAATCTATTCACACTGAAAGGATGACTGAACAAAATATAAAGACGAGGAAAACCCTTCATTTTGGAGTGGGCTACCGGTAAAAACATTTGTTTCACAATGCGATACAAAAAGCGAGTAGAGGAGCACAATTGCTTGGTGGTGAAACACCTACGAGAACATAAATTAGTTTCTTCATTAGAGCTGCAGGTTGACTGACATCCAGGGGCATCCGGTAGTACACACTCTATGAAGCTCGTATGTGGTACACAACAGGGAAACGGCACAAGTTTTGCTACTTCTTTCTGCCATTTTCAGTGTTGCACGTCTTCTTTTTTCTGTCTCTGTTTTAGCAAAAACTTTGACTTCCTCTGCCGCTGTTCCTCCCTGTCCTTCCCTGCTTATCCTCTCCTCTTTACTTTGCTAGTTTGTATGGCGGTGTCCTGGTCATAGCAGGCGTGAAAATGAAATCATACTTTTCTTTCATAATCCCCTAAATGCGCCTTTTATTTATCTATATTGTGCATTTTGCAATTACATAAGCTGCAGCCTAACGAACTGCATAAAGTGATGCTTATTTATAGGGTTTTAAAGTGTACAATCCTGTGTATGCAAGAAACTTAAACCACCAGCCAGACACACACACGGCTGCTGTAATTTTGTGCACTTTTATGGTTGTAGCGATGGCTCGGCAGAATACCTGGGTTGAGTTGCCGCTAGCACACATAAATCTGCCTTTCTGTCCGTTTCCCTCTCTTCTTGGATGTTGCCTCTGCATTCTCTCCTAATCTCTCCGTCTCCCTCCATCTCTCACTCTTCATTCACACCCTGCCCCTTCATTATCCCCGTCCTCTCTCTACTTTAATCTTTTCCTCTTTTGTCGTCTTCCTCCCTTCCTTTCTGTCCCTCCACTTTTCTTTTTCTGCCCCCTTATTCATAACTCTCCCTTCCCCTCTCTCACTCTCAAGTGTTTTACTAGCTGCTATCCTCTCTAATAATGTGTGTAGAGCATATAAAACTTTTATTATGGGATATAAAATATGGCCGTCGTGAAGATTGCCAAGAGTAGAGGGAGCCAGATCGTGATTGGAGCAGCAGATGAGATGAACGGGTTGAACCAAGGACATCCGCAGGGGCAGGAAGCAGTAAACTTCAGTAGCTTGTCATTCTCCAAAAGGTCTTTAAAGCTCCATTGGATAATGGCAGCATATAGCTCAGGGTTCCAACATGGTCAGCCCAATAACACATTTATTATCACTGTGATTGATCACACAGAAACATCCACGTTGAAATTTTACAAGCTGAGTTCAGCATATACAGCGACGCTCTGAAGTTGCTTCGTGTTGTTAACATTTGCAAACCGCCGAGATTAATGAGTATGCTGAAGTGTGTAATTGGTTTAAACACCTTAAGAACATATCTGAGGTGAATAATCTTAAAATTCTGAAGTCAACTAAATTCCAGGCGAGTTTTTATCTCATCTGTAATTCATGCAGTCTAATTAAATTTGGGATTTCCATAGACTTTCCCCAGGCTTAGATGGTAAAGTTGATTCATTCCATCATATTTCTCACTCCATGGATCTGGCTCCCTGCGACTGCTGAAATGGTCTGTAACTCCCACCAAATCAAATATGCTTTCTCCAAAATATTACACTTTCACAGCAGGACTCACAGAATATATACAAGAATTTACCCACGATATGCAGCATTTTATTTGCTCCTTATGCTAATTGGCCAGACAGGAGGAATGATAATTAGTGGTCAGAACCACCCCCATGGATGTGGTATAAAAAGATCTATAAAAGAGAAGCAGCAGGACCTTTATGAGAGAATATATATATAGGTCTGATGCAAGTGGATATGAGTTTGGCCATTAACAGCAGATTAATTTTGTATGATGGCACACCAGAGTTTCATCTCATTTGTAGGTATTCACTTCCATCTCATTTACTCTGTTTGCACTGGTTTTGAAATGTAATCCCTCTCTTAAAGTTGGTTTGAAAGATAACTGAATGAAATATGTGATTGAAGTTAATCAGTTTTTACGGTATTCAAAAGAGGGCAGCCGGTGAAGACAGAAGCATCTGTTTGTGACTTACTGAATGCAGTTTTTGGTATAAACCACACGCGTTGCAGACGTAGCCTCCGTTAGCGTTTTTCCTCCACAGCGATGTCTTGGTGGTCAGGCAGTTCGCACAGAAAACTCCACTACCTCTGCGCCGCTGTAGAGGGAGAAAGACGGACGGTGTTAGAGGGTGAAAATAAAAACACAGCGTAATCAAGAAACTTGGGGAGGATAAGAAAGATGTCAAATCAGTGAGAGAAAAGAAAGGGAAACAAAAGACGGGAAAAAATTAACTTTTTGATTCCTTTTTCATTTTCATGCCACTCAAGTGCGATGGACTGGTAGCGAGGGTGGGAGACAGAGGGAGAGAGAGAACAGAACAGATTGGCTTGGTGGCAGAGAGATGATGGGCTCTCATTTATCACGCCTAATGGGAAATCCTATTGAGAACATTATTCTTCTCTACAGTGTTTTCTCTGCATAGAACAAGGTTAATAAAAAACCCCACAAATATACCTCAGTGTAAAGAAAACGATGTAGTTCATGTGACTAAGTTGTTTGTGAATATTTGCTAAGATTGAACACGGACTTATCTAAGAAAGACATGAGATACTGCGGTAATTTCGTCAAGCACTACTTGAAAGACGTGGGAAGAGATGAGTTATGCTTTCACCTTGTAGCTTAAAGTGTTTTAATGTTTATCTGAACTGCAGCAGGTACTTTACAGGCAGGCACTTGACTTTTACTGTATTAGTGTGCAAGTTCTCATATACACACCTCTGCAGTTCACAGTGCAGTGGTGCATAGAAAAGTAGTGTGCACGGGGGGGTGGGGGGGGGGTGAAAAGGCCAATTGTCGTGGCAACGTGCTCCATCACAGTAATGAGCCAATCACAACGTTTCTCCATCCCATTAAGCCTCTGGCCCCATTCACCACCTTTATGACCCTGAGAGGACAGCATACCTCATCTTTCTCCAGCACAACTCCTCCGTCTGTTTCCCTCTCTGTCTGCCTATCTATCCTTTCCTGAAGTATCCCATAATTGTTCCACTCCGATCTTAATTTTTTTTCCCAACACAGCCTTTAAAATGCTGCCACGCTCCTCTGTGGTTCTATTTTTTAAAGTTTCTTTTTAACTGTTTCTAGTGATTTTCTTTTTTTGATATACGTGCATAAAATTGTTTAATAATTTGGTGGTTTCATCACTTGCAGTATAATATTCAAAAATATTAAAAATATCTTTACTGCATGGATGTCAGTGCATTAAAACTGACTCTATAAAAGAAATCACTACATTGCCTCAGGAACGCTTCTGAAAACACTTCTAAAACACAACCGGCACACGCTGCCATCCAGACGGATGTGCATGCTTTCTAAATGCATGGCTCTGTGCTGAAGGAGTCCTCGTGCTAAAACGGCCTGCCTTAAGTCCAGACAGGCCTCCCGTGAAACATGTTTGGGGCTTGATGATACAACAAAGGATGCCCCAAAACATCATCAAAAAAGATAAGGAAATAATTTGGCTTTCAAAACTGCAGCAACTACTCCGTTCAGTTTTTAAATGGTTGCAAAGTGTTGTTACATGAAAAGGTGATGTAACACAGTGGTAAGCATGGCCCTCGCACAACTTTTTTTTTTTGGAAACGTGCTTGTGGCATCAAATTCAAAAGTAGCATTCAGCACAATAACATTTCACAGCTTCATCAAGCGACATGTTGACTATCTTAAATTAAATATAGGCTCCTAATGATTTCCAAATCACACAAGCTTGTGCTGGTGAATCTGTGTGTGCGCCTACAGTTTGTGTATCTGCCATCTTTCTGTCCATCTTTCTCTCTCTGTTATGTTTCTCCATGTTCCCTCCAACAACACGGGCTTTTGTCCCCCGGGACCTTCTGTCTGCTGTTTTGTTTTATGTTTATGACAGTGCTGAGAACTTAGCTTTTTTTTTCTCGTTTTTTTTTTCGGGCTCAGAGCCTCCAATGTTAGAAGTTAAAAACATTTCAAGTTCTCACAAAAGAGTGCCACACTTCAATCAGGCTTTCTATAGTCTCAGAGCTGCAGATGGAGCCACTACCAGCACTTCCACTGAGCATCTGTTTTTGAGCTGCGAGCTAAAAGCAGAAGAGCCCAGTGGGCACGGCACTGTTGAGTTTATTTTGCAATCTAATGCACTGGAAAGATCACAGTACAATTAACCACTTAACATTTCTTTGGGAACAGAAATGTGCATACAGCATGTGGCCTCAGTAATGCAGTGCAAATACTACATATTTGAAGAGCATCATTTGACATGTTAGTGTAGTTCTGTTAAGAATTAATGCCATAATTGTGAAAAGGCTCAAATGCTACGTAGCGATGTTAAGGAATTTCCCCATTTTTAAATGCAAGGCAAGAATCTGAATCTATTTACTTCATTTTAAAAACAAACAAACAAAAGGTCAGATCCCTCTGATACAGATCACACAGTGTTTAACACGCAAGCATCAAATTCAATTGGCAGTGTAATTTGTTTTAAATGCTCTTTTTTCCCTCTTGCTGCAATTTTAACTCATAAACAGAAATGTATGATGGCATTCTTCCTATCAGGCTTAAAAAAATCAAAGATTTACATTGTTCAAAGATTTAAGACACGAAAAAACAACAGATGTGTTCGTTTATTCTGGAGAAATCTTGTCTCTCAGTTTTGATATGTGTACAATAATCTTGTTTCCAACATTTCTACATCTATTAAACACCTGAGCTAAAATTACCAGAGTCTTTAGGATACACGTGTTTTCATCCATCTGACATTAAACAGCACAACACTTACATTAGCAAATCCTCTCAGCGGCACACTGAGCTTGAGTGTGCATGCCTATTCGAGTGTGGTGCGCACACCATACGGTCACCACATGTAGAGAGACGGAGCCAGGTGATTGATTGATGTATGCTTCCTCTGTGTGTGTGTGTGTGTGTTTGTGTACGTGTATGTGTGTCTGGTGTTGCAAGCCAAACAGTGCGTCTGTCATCAGAATTCAGTTTCCCTCTGAGCACTCAAATCACTCACATATGGCCCCACAGCTGCCCCTGAGAGCAGCACACACACCTGAAAATATTGGCTTCCACTGACTAATGAAGCTAGATTTGGATGAGGAGAGGCAAGAAGTATATGCGTGTGTTGGGGGTATCTTGGCTACACCAATACTAGACTACAATAATACATCAGTGTGTGTGTGTGCACGCATGTGTGTGTGTGAAGGAGAAGTTCAAGTGTCAATTACACAGGAAACTACAGAAATAGCCTGCACCACCATCCAAAATGCACGCGTGCACGCACGAATGCACACTCGAAATGTGGCTCCCTGATATCCAACTTCCTTTTCAATCATCGGCTAGTTGGCTTGACATTTGTGGAAATGTGCAAGCTCACATGCATCATCAACACGCCAAACACACACATATCATTTCCATAAACATACTGTACTGTATATATATCACATATTGTGAATACTGTGCATTTGTCTTGGTTTCTTGGTCAACTGGTTTTCTGAGCAGGGTAAATTAGCGTGTACCTACAGACTCTGTGGGTGTTTTTTCTGATTTATTACTGATACCTGGTCTCTCCCGCTCACCTCAGCCTGCAGTATAGGGCCGTGTATAATTAGGGATCGAGGACTTAATGACATCTATTTATCTGCGGCCTATAGTAGCGTTCAATCAGCACCACAAACAACGCCCTCTGACACGCACGCAGACAGCGCGCATGCAAAGACAGAGGCCAGGAAATTAAACTCTTTATCAAGTTCTTCCTAATCAAGCCAAACTCAAAACAACACATACATTTTAAATTTATTTATTTATTGAACCAGGAAGTGAAACTCGAATTAAGAATATGTTATGAAAGAGAGTCCTGGGCCCAGATAGGAAGTGAAATGCTGCTACTGTTATGAACCTAAAAAGACAGTTGGGACAAATTCCTCTCATTAATTAATCGCCGGAGGAAAAGGTCACGATAAACAGCGAGTATACATTAAAATCTAGCAATGAGAAGTTGACAATATGTTCAGATTTTATCAGTCTCCTGACACTCGTGAAAAAAAAAAACCAGAAGAAATTAAGAGTACAATCTGCTCATGGGAAGGATGCGTATAAAACAACATTTATTGGTTTAATAACTTTCACAATCAGTTTGGTCAGTCTCTCTGCTCGGATGCACAAACAGCTCTTGCAGAAAGCTTTTCTGTCCCTCGTGGCCTTAGATTTAATGCAAGAATGCATAAACGAGGCTACGCGATCTGACTGCTCCTACTGCTGTTTGTTTGGGAAAATATGCATGTTATGCACGTTACACGTATATCATGACCGACTCCAATACTCGTGAATTTACACTTTAATGGGTTATGATGCTGCACCAGCTTCTCGTTAAAGACATTAAAGCGGTTGCTTTTCTTTGAACTCGAATAGAAGTTGGTCGTTTTCATTGACTTTCTTGGTGACTCTACTCATAAAATGCCCTAGTGAATTATAACTTAATTTTCAGGAATCTGATGGGGTACTCAACATCAAACATATGGCATAACCACACTGTGGCTGAATGCTTCAGCTTTGGCTTTGAGTCCACTCTGAGATTCTCCCGAAGCCATAAATTTACAGATGTTATACCAACTGTTTACATTGCATGCTCTTTTAAATCTTTATGGAAGAAGTAGCCTGAATAGATAAGCATCCGAAGGTTTAGGCCTCGTAGCAATACTGAGGCCCTCAGATTTAGTTCAGCATCTGCAACCATTGTGCTGCAGCATTTTAAAACTCTGGTGGTTTAGCTTCACTTGAAGTAATTTGGCGAGGCCAACTGGTGGCCTTCACACGGGCTTCTGCTTAAAAATTCAATTTTATTGTCATCTCTCAGCATTTTTCTGTAATTTGTTCATTTTGAACATTGAGCACGGTGAAGTAAAGGTAAACATGCAAAACATTTTAAACGGTCCAGAGGGCCTTGAAGGAAATGTGGCGAAAAAGAGACACACACACACACACACACACACACACACACACACACACAGAGGGAACTGTGGAGCGAGAGAAGAAAGGCATAGATTTAGGCGCCCTGTGGTCTAAAATATATTCAAAAAGAGGGCTTTCCAAACAAAGTCTTTAAAAATGAAATTACATTTAATTCACTTAAGGAGCAAGTCGGGCCCTGCTTTTAACACACAGATGCATACACACAAAAGGAGACGCTTGCACGCACCGCGCACTTACACTGACTTGCATTAAATCAGCGATTATTTAATCAAGCCAGAAGACCAGCTGGAGGAATTAACTAAATTCCATACTGCCAAGACCAATATCCTATACACTGAATCAGACAGATACGCATGCACCCGCACACACACAGGCGCGCTCTTACATAAAAAGGGGCCGAAACAGACCTGTGTGTGAGCGTGCAGAGACAGTTTCAGATAAAGATTCACAAAAATTCATCCTCCAGTCACACACAAACGCACTGAAAAGCATCTGGGACCAATCTAAGAGAGACCCCGTGTAGGCTCTACCCACCATTACCCATTTGTGTGTGTAGGTTTCAGTACGCGTTATGCATATGACTGCAGAAGTCCATCTGTGTGGTTCTGTCTTAAACTACTCTGTGCATTAAATGGATTCTTCCAAGAGAATGAGTTTAAGTCGAATAAATTTAACTTGGATTTAATGACTTGAGTTTGTTAGTTTATTCTCACTGAACGGAAACAGAAACAGGACACACATTTGTGCACATGCACGCTTTCTTAAACACTAAAATCATTCTATTGCCCCTCAGCAAATACAGTACCAGACTTTCATTGACTGGTACTGTATTTTATCAGTCAAAACAGATAAATAACTGAGCAATATAATTAGTTGCCCCTTCATTGAGTCTCTAATTTGTTGCACAGACTCCAGTTCCACGGTTTCAGACTGCAACTTGCGATGGGAGTCCTTGTTCTGCTCTACAGCCTCTGTGAGCTTGGCGTGGCAGCACATGAGTCAGTTTTTCTCCAGCTGGAGCTTCAAGACAGTGGAGTTGGATCACCACAATAGTAATCTATTGATATCTCCCATGTTTTACCAAGTCCTAACTACATTATTAGGAAATCAACACATCAACCTGTGGTCACTAAATGACAGAGACACAACTTCATTACACAGACTGAAGTTACTAAGTAAATAAGACTCCAATGAGCAAAAGCACTTTTAAAAAAAAGGCTGTCCAGTAGTAGTCTTAGAGGACAAGTAGTGGGCTCTAAGTCACCTTTGAGGTTAGGATAAAAAGGTCAAATACTTGGGATAAGCTAAGACATACCAGGATTTCAAAGGGAATGTAGTCCTGTGATAGTGACAGTGCATCAAACCCCTTGTGAAATATGCTGGTGGGAAAATTCAAGACTGGATTAACACATGCACAGAACTGAGTCCTCTCTGACCAAAAAGAAGAAGCAGGTTCAAAGACAACCTACACCCTCTGGTTTGCATCTATGTGGAGAAGGATTCGTTCAGCAATAGGATAATATCCCCAAACACACCTCAAAGTGATGCAAGAACTACTTTAAGATCAAAGAAGACCAAGGAGTGATGACTTTCATGGACTTGGGTACACCTGACCTCGACCCCAACAAACACTTATGGTGCCACTTGACAAATGAGAAAGCCACAGGTTCCTGACATCACAAGAAGCGCTTTGGGTCATTGTCAAATCACGCTGGGATAACGTGAGATGTAAGTTTTACAGTTTGTGAAGTCCGTGCCTGCTGATATTTAAGCAGTGGGTGAAGCAAGTGGGGACATTCAATATCCTAGAGAAATACGCAAGAAAGTGATTAAATATTTTCAGTCAAATTGTTAAGCTTGTGTCTTAAGTCTTTAGTATGTATGCATACAAACAGCACAAAGTTAATTAAATTGTTTAAAAATGGAAAAGTGAGAGAAATACGGGAGAGATTCACGGTGTCAGCAACCTGTGATTTATTGGTTAAACAAATTAATTACAAGCTGAAGCCTGAGAATGTATTTTAAGCAGGGAACAGTTTGTTTTTTTTTTTAAATATGAAAAAAAAAAAAAAACTGGCCAAACTACAACTTCCTACATTTTCTGCTGATTATCTGCTCAGATGATATTAGCAGGGAGGAAGAAATAGTTAAACTTCCAAAAATGCCCTGCTCTGGTAGCTCTTTGAAAGCGTACAACCAAAGGACTAATTACCCCCTGAGGAATCAGGAGACCTTTTAAAAAAAAAAGGATAATGATGACACACTCTAGAAAAACATTATGGTCTGTGGAGTGGCTTGGCTTGAATCTGTACCTCTAAACCTGATAGCCTGAATGCAAGTTACAAGTTTACAAGTTATGAAGCTTTTGAACAGTTTGCAGTTCTGTGAGTACATCCATACAGGGAATACTATATTTATAAAGTCACCAAGTAACAATAACCTAATCATAAAAAAAACATAAAAAACATAAAAAAATACTTAAAATTAAATTAAATTTATCTGTATATGTCAGTAAAGTAATGAGGAAAGTCGGAAAGAGAAAGACATTTGAAAGAAATCGTCGCTAGAATTAAAATTGTCTGCGCCTTATCACAGCACTCACTGTTCTGTCACAGCGAGCGTGACCTTGAGCTTCCACTCACAGCCTGTATCAATAATATAACCATCTGCTTCAGCTCAGACACCCACCCTGTTCTCCATCATCTCCCCTCTTTAAAGGCTGCAGCAACTGAACTTAAAGAAAATCAAATTTCAGAGCAAAAGAACTCAGCAATGAGCCCACTGTGGGACTGTTTATTAGCAGAGGTTGGCAGTTAGGAAGACTTGCAAGTGAGACTTTAGCGATGTAGGGAGAGCAGCACTGGAATTTTAACATCCTGTTTTTGTAAATATCTACTGCGATAATGCTGGAGAGGGCATCCCTTGCTGTGAATAAATACATACGGCATGATGACAGTGTTTGAGGCAAAGCCCAGAACTAGCTGACACTGAAACATTACTTTAAAAGGAATATAAGTGACTGCTTACAATATAGTCATATGTGGAGATCAAAACATAAGCAGCTGTCATATATCAGGCCACACAAGTCACTTTCTCAGCAAGAACTTCACTCCTGCCAAGAAGATTAGGCATAACAAGCCCTTTATCCCTCCTGCCTTAGGCCTCTACGTGATGGTATAAGCAGAAGGAAGGTGATGATTGCTTGTCATTGATTGGTGTTGATGGCTTTGCAAATTGTGATAATGATGACAATGGTAATTTGTCTCATAGTCATGGCCTCAAAGTCTGTATCAGCACCCCGTACTGGTGACTGCCACTCGTTAAGTCTCTCAGTCTTTCAATTTTATGCGTGACACTTTCAATAACTGCCAAAGTGGCAGTAACCCACGAGTGCAAAATAAGTTCAAAACCTATTTTTAGCAACTGTGTCACACGGTGGGTTGTGATTGCGACATTCTAAATATGCGTACAGATGCAACTGCGACGTAAATATTTCAAAACAGTCTGGACATTTGAGGTGTCGAATAAGAGAGAAGAAATGACAACCCAAATCCTTTGTTAGTGAGAAATGTCAATACACATACAGTACACGTTCAACTTTGTGTGACAGTGAAATAAAAGGTGTCAGCTTGCACAGCAGGTCTTTTATTCTAGGCCTGCATTTCCCCGTGTGTGTGTGTGTGTGTGTGTGTGTGTGTGTGTGTGTGTTTACATCTATGTGTCTGTGCTGAAGCCAGAGGTAAGTGTCTAAAGAAAGGGAACAGAACACACCGGAACACAATGACATCACCATTACACGCACACTTACGCAAACACATCTCGAGTTGGCACACAAGAACAGTGAGGTCAATGTAGCGCACTCTCCACACACACACACACACACACACACACACACACACACACACACACACACACACACACACACACACACACA
>JAVDPK010001631.1:280584-297082 GCA_034780415.1 Cichlasoma orientale
GCTATTTACAACTTCCCAAAAATTACAAATCCAGCATTACAGACACACACCTATTATGATAAGGAATTCTCTCCATAAATATCAGTATTTTTTTTCCTTTTTCCTACACGGACACATTTATGCACACACACAAACTGCAGCGAGACAGAGTGAAGGCAGCTCTTTTAACCCGTCCCATAAGAGACGGTGTATAGGATGCTGCGAGCCTACAGCAGAGCAGCCTCATCTATGAGGCGTATTTTATTAGGATGTCTGGAGAAAATGTGCCTTTGAGCTTAGACTCCTCTCAACTGCTGTACTGAAGTTCAATGGCTGCTGGACCAGTCGATAGTTTGCTGCCTCAGCAGTGGCTGAATGCATCGATAAATGAAGAAATCAAGTAAGCAAGATCAAAAGGATTCTTTTTGTACACTAAATATTACCTACTGTACACTGCCAGCATTATGAAATAGTCTGAAAAGATCAGAGCACAGATCCAAACCATACTGACCTACATACAGTACTGTGCAAAAGTCTGTGATTTTTGCACAGAAAGCAATGATTTATTGAAATATGTGCAAACGTGGAAATGCATTATAAAGGCAAAAGCAAAGTTTGTACAGTTCTAAGAGCCTGAATGTGAGGATTTGAACCCTCTTATCTCTCTTATGCAGACTTTCTTGTAATTTCTATAAGGAGTCTTCAGGAATAGTTTTCCAGGCTTCATGAAGGACATTCAAAGCTCTTTTTATCCCGATCTCTGTCAAAACGATCCCACGTTGCTTCAATATCGTTGAGGTCCACGCTCTGGGGAGGCCAATCCATTGCAGCTGTCTGGTGCAAGGACTGGACTGAAAATCAGTGAAAAAGCAGCCCGTGTGCAAAGAAAAACTTTTAAAGACTGTCAGAAAGCCTGGAGAGCTATTAGTCAACACCTCTTTAATAAAAAAAAAAATGACACAAACGCCTGGCTCCATCCATCAATCCATCTATTTTCTTCCACTTATCCAATGCAGGCTCACGTGGGGGCGCCGGAGCCTATCTTTTAAAGCAAAATATAAAGAAAGGAGAGGTGGCTCAAGGCCTTTGCACAGTACTGAACTTTACATAAACCTGATAGAACCCAAGATATGCAAAAGAACACAGCTTTTTTCTAACCTGTGGTGAAGCTCGTTGTTAATTAGGTGGCGTACACACAGCAAGAGACGAGCAAAAACCGGTGACTGGCAGCAAAATTCAGGAACTTGTGGTGCAGCACAAAGTGAAGGGGTACCAAGTTAGCTACTGTCAACTTTGAGCCGAGCAACTGTAGAAACAACCACTGGCCGCAAGATCCACTGTTTATTGACACATGACAGGGTGGGAAATATACAAAAGGGTTATGCACACAACCAGAATGTCCAGTAGCACCCAGCTACACAGCAATGGGCAATGAGTGAATAGCTTTGTGAGTGGACGGGGCATCAGTTTTTCAGCTGTTTCTCACCTCCTAGACACGTTTTCCAGCTTTAAAATGAAATTGCAGCACCGTTCTTTTAAGGTACTTTTCCATTACGTAACAACGGTACACGGGTTCTCAAGAAGGAACAGTAAAGTATGTGTCATATCAAAGGAAATTCATTCTGAAGGGTATTTGTAGAGATCGCAAAGCATAGTGGCAAAAAAGGTCTAAACCAAAGATAATAGTCAGATAACACAGCAGATAAGTTGGGGAACACAGTTTTTACTTAGTTCTTGACTTTAAAAAGCATTAAGCATACAAATGCACAGTCTCAGACAAACACACACACACACACACACACACACACACACTGACTCGAACATAAGCTCTATAATTTCCTGTAGCGGATATAGAGGGATGTTAAATTATCAGCACAGAAAATAATTCATGCTTTAATTTCCTTATAAAACACACACACACACTCACACTCACTCACACACACACACACACATACACACACTCACACTGCAAATGGAGACACAATGCACATAATTAACCCTCTGGGGTCTAGCTATAATTGGCCGTTTTTGACTAGTTTTGGTTGTATCTTTATATTTCTCCTTAAAAACTGTTTGCCTTGCTTTGTTTGTTTGTTTGTTTTTCCAGCACAACCTCACGTATGTGTCTGTACAGTTATTTTTGCCATTTTGTTTTTTTTTTTACTATGAAAAACAACTTAAAACTAACTTAAAATACATATGTAAATTGTACACTTCAAAAACTAATGTACAACTTTAGCAAACAACAAAGTTATATCCAAGTATTTATAAAACAATCAGGTGCCACATCCTGCCCACCACATCGCAGGCCTCACACTTCCAGGGTGTGTCACTCCTCTTGTTGTACACCTGGACATGGAGCTTACATTCGAGTCTGCCTTTGGTGGCTTTTGGCTAGCTCAGAGACTCAGCGAGGCAGCGTCCTGCTGCTACGTCATCTTAAACCAGTGATGTCATTTGGACGTATAACACCCCCCCCCCCCCCCCCACCGAGAGGGTTAAGTACACAAGCAGAGGGAAGCACGCAGACACACACGTACACTGAAATTTACGCAAAAGGAAAGAAATAGAAAGAAAGGATAAAAGAAAATTGCAAGCTAAGTAATGAGAACTTTATGGAAGTGCAGCTGTGTGTGTGTGTGTGTGTGTGTGTGTGTGTGTGCGCGCGCTCGCGTGTGTGAGTGTGTGTGCAAGCGTGTGCGTCCTTTAAACATAATTAGCTCCATCGGGCAGAAATGTAAACGAGAGAAACTTTAATGAAACTCTTCTCTGATCTGCTGAAAGCACACATTCCCGTTTATCTCCCTCAGTTCGGTCTCTCTATTTTCTCTCTCTGTCTCTCACATGGAATTGAATGTCACGCATGGGACTTTTAAAACCTCAAATGCCCGTGCTTCAATACTGCAATATGACCACGAGATTCTCTGTGTTTGTAGGACCAAATCCACAGTTTCTCTTTTTGCTCGTGCACATTTATCCAGCCTGTCGTCCTTGAGGTGGAATTCCCCTCGGAAACGCAAGCTGGAATTTATTAGATGATGTACATTTTGGATAGATTCACATATGTTCGGGTATATCTACATATGTTCACATATGTTTGGCTCGGAGGCAGACCTTTCTCAGCCCCACTTAACTCGAAAAACCACCATTACTCAAAGTCTGCCTCCTTCCATTTATAAACTAAAACGTCAACCAAGCTTTTAGCTTAATTTCATCTCTAAACCTCATACGCTTTCTATCCCTGTCTCATACAGTCAGTAAAACAGCTAGAAAATAACATTTCAGACTGAGAAAATGTCTTCAATGTAATAAATCACTATGAAAACAAAGCCAATAGTGGGCCAATGTCTCAACAAGGCAACGCTGTGCAGCAATTATAGATCTGGGCTTTCAAAAGAAAATATTCTCCCCCCCTCTACCAAGCAAAAAGCCTCACAAACCAGAATACTAAGAACTCCAATTCTCTGTGTGTATGAGTGCACACCTGCGTGGGAGCCTGTGTGCAGGTCTGATGGCTTTTGTGTGCGTGAGGTGTGTATCGATCCCCGCATATTGGGCGAATTGTCCTTTGAGGAAAAGAAGGGAAATGAAAGAAAAAGAACGAAGGGAAAAAGGGGAGAAGACAGATCGATGCAGCTGACAGTAGAACGAACAAGTAAGGATGAGGGAAACATACAAAAACCACAGAACCGCACACACACACATACACACACACACGCAAACAACCGCACACACACACACACACACACACAAACAACCCCACACACACACACACGCAGGCTGGGATGAAATATGACTGGCCATTTGTTTCTATATTTGCTGGATTTTAATCATTTACTTCCTGCTAAATCACTCGCTGCATCTTTCCATCATTGGTCTTCCTCCTCCTCTCGAACTCTACACCGGACTTGTATTTTGGATGGATTTTTAACACACTCTGCCCTCTTGAGTCCACATGCCACATTTAAATTGGACCAAAAGTTTGTGTGTGTGCGTCCCAATATATAAATATGTGTGCTCTGTGTCTGTGTGTGTGTGTTTAGAGCTATTTCAGATGCCCCTCCCTAACCCCGCCCAGTGATGAGTCAACTCCAGCCCATGTGTGTATGTGTGTTTGTGTGTGACAGTGCAAGCCATGGAAACTGATAATAAACATTGTGCTGTGAGGAGAGGAAGAAAAATCCGTGTCTTTTAAAATCGTGTTCAGGTTCTTCTCTAACAAACTGTTTGTTTTTCATCTCCTTTTATTCTTTTTTCATCCTCAGAGATTCTCTGCATTTTTTTTCATGTTTTTGTAACCATCTGACCATCTTAAGGCTCTAATTAGGCAACACAGACAGATGCAAATGCAGCAGTCAGAGATGCTTTACTATGTAGCTCATGCATTCAGTCCGCATGGCCCAGAGAAGATATTTAAAATGAGCTTCCACCCTTACTGACCTGCTGATGGGGGACCCATCGCAAACCTGTATCAGCCAAACCACTTTTAAGTCAGTGGTTCTCAGACTTTTTCTGGCCTGGAAATGGACTGACATTTATACAGCTCTTTTCTAGTCTTACTGACCACTTAAAGCGCTTTAAGCCACAGGCCACATTTACCCATACAGCGCTTTAAGCACTTTATCTATCTCACATCCACAGCCAACTTGGAATCATCAGTTAACCTAACTTGTAGGTCTTTGGACTGTGGAGGGGAAAGTCACACAGGCACATGTAGGACACACACAGAAAGGACCCAGTGACAGAGGAGACATGGCAAAAAGGAAGTCCGTGAGTCAGAAAACCTTTTTTCTTCTAAATTTTCCTCAAGTTAATCATCTTCAGTCGACTTAGTTTGGCTCCATATTTCTTCCCTGGTCGTCCACCTGCAATGACCCTATTTTGACCCTAAATTTGAATATGTGACTCTATGAAAACATTTTCTAATATAGAAAATATCCAAAATAAGTATACACTGTCAGACCGAGCACTGACTGAGAGTGAAAAACATGTCCACCAACTCCATATTCTATAAATTTAAATCTATATTAACCAGCCTTGTTTCTTCTGGGTATAAACAGAAATGTCCAGTTATAATTTAGATGAACTTTTCTTGACTAACTGCTCTTTCCTTAAGGGACAAATGAGAAAGGGGTTAATTAATTTGCTATACTCTCCATCTGGCTTTCCCCATCTTCCTCTCTTCATCTTAATCTTCCTCTGTTTGACTCTCATGCGTGCATGTTCTCTCTATCTGTGCCTCTCTCTCTTTTAGTCTCCCACTCTCACACAGACACACTGCCCCACCCATGATAATGAGTAAACCTCTTGCTGCCCCACCCTGCCCAGTCTGCCAAGTTACTGCCAACACCTCACACACACACACACACACACACACTCTCAGTCACACACATCCAAAAGGCCAAACCCCAAGTTTTACAAAGGACCCATGGACTTGAATCACACAGCAGTGTATGCATACACACACCAGAAACACCACTCTAACACTCAATACTGCCACTTACATACTCACCACCACACTTACATATGACACCACACACACACACACACACACACACACACACACACACACACATAGAGAGAGAAAGTTCAGTCTATTCTGATCTAATGTGATCATGCCAATAAGCTATGCGGTGCAGGCAAACCACAATCTGTTGCTGCCAGTCAATGACATCACTGTGAAGTCAAAAGCACTGTGGTCCACAAAGTAGGGTGAGGGAGCTGACTGACATGTGGTAGTCATGGGAACTGTCAGTTTGCCTCCCCGTTGCCATAGCAGCGGGCGAGTTTCTCACTGTTGTGAGTTGAAATTTTTAAAGAAGACGAACGCCGCTTATGGGAAAGGAAATGATGTCATGGAATCATATACGCAAGGACAGATATGAGCGCACGGGCACACTCGTGCACACTATATTAGCCAACACAAATCTGCTTAAGCTCTCAAAATATGATGGGAGAATAAAAGATTATAGCGCAGCAGCTCAATGCATGAGATCTAATCCTCACATCTGAGTCAAAGGAAAGATGAGTTTAAGATGAAAGTGTATTAATGGAAGGACCCTGATAACCAAGGCTCTCAGCAGGCAGGATCTGGCTACAGAGGCCTAGCTACAAAGGCCCTCGTTCAGAGAGCTAAAAGCAAAAGTCAGGGTGTAAATGAGACAAAGAAGAAGGATTTTCATCTCATTAAAATGAGATGAAAAGCAGGGGTACTTGCATGTTCCACCTTACCCTAAGCAGGGACTGGGATTCCTCTTTATTGGCTCCTCCTTTCCCCTCTTGTCCTCCGCCACCTCCGCTCCCTCCGCCACTTCCTCCTCCTCCCGTGTACTGCTGGGTGGGCATCTGGCTCTGCTTCTCGCCAGCTCCTGCCCCACCTGAAACGGTTCCTCCTGGTCTCCCTCCTCCATAGAGCTTGGCATCTCCCAAAAATGACTTTGTATCTCCCAAAAATGACTTGGTGTCTCCCAGGTAAACCATGCTAGGTGAGGCAACGCCTCGTTTCTGCTGTGAAGCTTCGTGATTGGCTGAAACAAAAGACAGTGACATTGGGGAGGTGAAAAGAGAGGGGCTTCCACTTCCTGCACCTTTTTCAGGTCCCATTCGCTCCTTGGGCACCCAAAGTAAGCCGTGGGCCTGCTCACCCCCTCTTTCTCCTAGTCCTCTTGTCTCGCCAAGAACCCAGCCCTTTTCCCGTTCTCGTTCTTTCTCCTCACCTCCCTCGCTTTTTACCAGCCCACCCGCCTCTTCTCTGCCTCCTTCGGCCAACCGTCCCTCAGGCGGCGCAAGGGAGTAGAGGAGGCGAATATCCCCTTTGCTCTCTTCTTTAATGGCTAAGGTGGACGGAGCTGAGCAGCCGTTGGCTGAGAGTGTTAGCGAAGGAGTCAGTGAGGTGGGCATGGAGGTCGTCGTGAATGAGCCTAGCGATGGAGAGGAGTCGTGACAGTGGGCTGAGTTGAAATGGTCGAGGAGGGCTGATGAATCTGGAGCCGTGAAGTCGCAGCGTCGACAGCGGCAACACGCGTGGACACGCCTGCCGGGAGGAAAGGGCAGCGTGTAAATTACTCATGAATATAAAACAGCATTAAAATGGATTAAATACACATCAGAGCAAATTGTTTACTTTGATTATGAAGCAGGAGCAACACTGCTAAATGTAAAAAACCCATCTCTGGACAAAACTCATTGGAGACATGCCTTTTTGAAAAATAGATCCTGTCACTGGTAGTTACCCTCACTGCGAATGAGTCACAGTGAAGTCAAAGTAACACTAACAAGGCTGAACGTAAGAGGAAAGACTTAAGTAACTAGTTTTGTTACTTGCAAGAAGAGAGTCAGTTTATGTTTGAATCTGCTGCTCTGAAATGTAAATATAATTAATTCCAATAGGATTTTCATTGCCCACAATTTGATGAAAATCCACCCCCTGTACTGACTAAATCAAAAGTGCATTAGCCCCTGCCTAACTTCCCCCAACCACTCAGGTAGAGTTTCACAGAGCTCAAGGCCAAAGAAGTGACTCAGTGTTCCACTAAATCACAGGGAACTACTTCAAAACTGTGAGAACCATAAATGAACCTGAATGACAAGTACTGGATCGCCCATCAATAAACCACCTTCATTTCCTGCTGGCAAGGCCCCCCGAGTGACCAGCGATATATCCAAATACACAATGTCACAGTTTTTCCTGGCACAGACAACAGTTTTGGTGCTTCTTGTGCGGGGCCAACAAGCAAAGCATTCAAGCATCTAGAACAAGAACCTGGACTGTTGTTTACAGTGGACGTCGGCGGGCTCGGGCTGTCACTCACACATAGATGTCACGCAGATGGAGAAATATATGAGTGAATGTTTCATAGAACAATGAAGCTATTAATTTAGTCTGCACTTGGATTATCTAATTATTTTGCTGTTACATTTATTGATGATGGTGGAACGAGATGATAAACAGTTTATCAACTGTTAGCTCGTAATAACTCACATTTCTTTTATCAATACCATAATTCGCTTAAATCCAAAATTACGCTTGCTTAATTTCTTCAATCAAATGTCAAATTAGAAAACCCTATTTTTCTCACTATTGCCCGTATTATTCTCTTTGTTTTTTCCCACTAGAGGCTTATTATCGCTGCATATTACTGCAGTGTGAGTTTTTACAATAGCAGAATATAAACACGCACCAAATGTCATTGAAAACAGGAAAAAAAAAAAATAAAGCGTATCAAGAGCCATTTTTCTGCATTTTGCGACTCTCATCCTCTGCTTTCTGCTTTGAACCCTACCATAACAATTCCTCATGCAAGAAAAACAAAAACAAAACATTAAGGCGTAAATATGAAAACAATGAGAAGATATTGCAGATCGACGCCCACGCAAACATTTACAATACGGCGAGAAATATAAGCTCTTAAAATACTGCGTATACACTGCTTTACATTCTTGTGGGTCTGGTGTGTGATTTCTGTATGATAGGAAGTGAAACAGTTATTTAATTTTATTTATTTTTAAAAAAAAGATACAGCTGGCATAATTACATTGAGGAAAAGCCATTCCTGGTCATCTCCTCTTGTGTTCTCTTTCACCCTCTATTAGTTACCCCCCCCCCCCCCGCCCCCCGCCCCAAGCAGCAGCTGATCGCAGAGGTGGAAATATTTGCAGAAATTTGTGAGAATGTGTGAATGAAAAAGCATATATTGTGCCTATTAGACTTAAATATCTCCAGATGCTGAAAGACACAGCAGCCTCAATTTTTTTTATGGCCATCCACACACGGACTGGTGCACCTACTGATTTCCTCATTTACTGGCTCTGTCACCGGCTTTCTCACAAAAAGCTCACAAATTCGTTCATCCTGCACACGTGCCGATCGCTGATGTATCTCAGTAGCATTAATTCAATTTTTTTCCTATGGAAAATCTGAAAAGGGCAATCAAAAGCAAGCATTAAAAAAACAGAATGGGTACTCTGAATGTTTTAAGCTGTACTTTAATAACAGTTAAATGAATTATATTAACCAACCAACCATGTATTTTTGTTTCTGAGATGTGGTGTTTTGGGGGGGGGGGGGGTTTAATATCAAGCAATCATCAAAACAATAGAAGGGGTTACTAAGAAACAGCAATACGATGCTAAAAAATGCATCTTTTTTCTCTCCAAATATCTTTGTGTAGCAATGCACTCTACAGCCTCTGTACTTGATAATGTACACTCACCAGCCACTTCATTAGGTACAGCTGTTCAACTGCCTGTTTATGCAAATGTCTAAACAGCCAATCAGGTGACAGTATTTAGGCACAAAGATATGGTCGAGATGATCTGCTGGAGTTCAAAGCGAGCATCGGGGGGGGACAAAAAGTGATTTAAGTGGCTTTAAACGTTGTCGGTACCAGATGGGCTGATCTGAGTATTTCAGAAACTGCTGATCTGCTGGGATTTTCCCGCACAACCATCTCTACGCCTTACAGAGAATGGTCTGAAAGAGAGAAAATAGCCCGTGAGTGGCAGTTCTCTGGGTGAAAAATGACTTGTTGATGCCAGAGGTCAGGGAATGGCCAGACTGCTTTGAGCTGATAGGAAGGCAAAAGTAACTCAAATTACCACCTGTTACAACTGTGGTATACAGAAGAGCATCTCTGAATGCACTCCTGCCAGCTCAGAGCGACCTAGATTACAATTCACAGGGGCTCACCGAAATTGTACAAGAGAAAATTGGAAAAATGTTGCCTGATGAGTCTCGATTTCTACTGCAGCATTCAGATGGTAGGGTTGCAATAACACGATCTATCTTGCCTTGTATCGATAGTTCAGGCTGGTGGTGGCGGTCTAATGGAGTAAGGGATGTTTTCTTGGCACACTGTGGGTCCCTTACTACTAAATGAGCATCATTTAAACACCACAGCCTACTGAAGTACTGTTGCTGACTACGTTCATCTCTCTATGACCACAGTGTGCACATCATCTGATGGCTGCTTTCAGCAGGATAACATGCCATGTCATAAGGCTCAAATCATCTCAAACTTGTTTCTTGAACGTGACAATGAATCCACTTAAGTTCTGAAGTCAAAATGGGGGCCAGCCCGGTAAGCAAGGTGTAACTAATAAAGTGACACTGTGGCTTCACCTTTAGTTTGCTCCCCATTTGTGTATAAAAACACTTCTAACTTTTTTAACTGTGACTGGTTCTGCAAAGGCCAATACAAATACATCTGATATGTGAGCAGCGATCCTGCGCGACGAGGTGCTATAATTATAAAATCAACATTGTCAGCGATCAGAATGTTCTCCAGCGACATGTCAGCAGCTAGCAGAGAGTTTACCTGCAAAAGTTACTTTTATAGATTGATTGGTTTCTTTCAGCCGGCAATCTTTTTCACATTACACGATGCTCTCCTTTGTTCTGAACACACCATAATTACAACCTGAATTTTGTTTTCGAAGACTTGGCCTCGGAATCGTTTTAGGTTTGGCTGGTTTTAGTTGTAGTGTGAAACTTTCTGGCTTTATTTCACTTTTATTTGATTTGAGCTCCGAGATTCAGAGCTTAGATTTTGTTAAGGACGTGAGCGAACTGTTAAATCCCCTGCAAACTCTGCTTTGTCACCCTCTCTCCCTCTTCTCGGCACCCTTCTCTCTGAATTTCTCTCTTTGTATTTCATTCACCTTCCCTCTTACATTCCTTCTTTTAACCTCTTTCTTTCCTTTCTGTCTTTTACTCCATGACATCTGCTGTTCTCTCCGGGCTGTCAAAAGAGAAAGTTCTCGAGTCGCAAACTGCAGCGGCATTGTTTCTGAATCCAAACGGCTCATCTCTGGATGCGCTGCTAACGTAAGTGCTCTAAAATCCACACTGAGAACTGTTCAGATACAGCTGTGAACATTTTAAACTTGAAATTTATGAATTCATCCGTAGCTCAGCAGACAAGGAACGTTTTATCATAAACCCAATTTTGTATAATTAAGTTAGCTGTGTGTGGGCTCTACGCTCACGCACGAGTATCCATAACATACCTGGGGCAATGAGAAAGAAACTACAAGCCAGGCAGTCACAAACTCTGCATTCCTCTGCATCTTAATATTTTGACAGATTGCTTGTGTTCCTGCCCATACACGGGAAAGAAATGTCATCGTTGGCATCAGTTCTAGTGAAGAGTAACTTTTAAAAACTTGTGACATCGATAGAAAGTTTAAGGCCCACTGTCTTTCTGTATGTGCTGCGGTTTAAGAGAGTGACAGCTGCCTCTGCCCCTGACACGCAGGCTCAGAGAGGGAGCTCTTTGATCACAGCTTATCGATAGTGCGTTCTTTAATAATTTAGCTCCTTGGCCTGTTTAATGCCAAGTTTAGGTACCAATCCCAAGTGGCAACATATAATAAAACATTCCAATCAGCAGTTTAGATCAGTAATTCCAAATTTCCACACATCTCCACTTTTTTGTGTCTGTGTCTCCTTTAGCCCCAACTTTCCCACGCCACACCCCCGTCTCTTTCCCACCCAAACTCACCCTAGCTTTCTCTATCATTTGCTGTTTCTGTCACTAAAACTCCAGAGAGCATGCGCGCTTCTGTGTGTGCTGGAAACAAAATCAGTTGTGGAGTCTATTCTAGCATCTTCAGGCTTTAAGAAGTCTGTGAAAGTGAGGTTTTTGTTTTTTCAGCGATTGCTTCGTATACCTCGAAGGTGCATTTAAAGAGGAAAGCATCTTAAGTCAGCGTATAACATTGAGTGATTTAATGTGAACATCAGGCCAAAGACTTTTGGCCTTCAAGGAAACAGCTCATAAGTTACAACATGGTACTTTCAGATGGGTGTGTGTAATATCGGTTTGAAAACCTGTAACACAGGTTATAAATATGTGATCAGATCTGTGCAGCTTCCAGGTGAAAATGTCAAAATTAAGTCTGAGTAGCTTAAGCATACAATTTTTCTAAACGGATTATTACTGAAAATGGGCGCTCTCAGCGAACATTTACTTGATAAGTGAGTTTAAGGAGAATCACAGAGGTCGGAATCAAAGCGAAGGAAACAGCACCAAACTTGAGAACAGAATTTTTCAGACTCTCTTGCAGACAGATTCAGTCAAAGGGAACAGTGACTCTTTGGATTAACTGCTGTGACATGAACAATCAGATAATGCAACTAACTGTGTGCATGGCATAAAAACACACACACACAAAACATAATGATCACACAATCTCTCTCTCACCTGTAGTGTCTAAAAATCTCTTCTTCCACTTCTGTAATGAAGTGGCACTTTGTACACGAGTACTCCCTCTCTCCTGCTCCTCCTCTCCCTCCTTCCTTGTCTCCTCCTGCTTCTTCCTCAGCTTTGACATGTGGGGGAGCCCCCTTTAGGTTGATCAGGTTGTGGCAGCTTTCATAGTGTTGCAGCAACACGTCAATGTCAGTGGTAGCAAATGCACACTGGTCACACAGGTGGGTGATGCCTACGGTAGAAAAGCAGGACCAATCAAGGGCGACGAAGAATTTAGAAGTGATTTTTTTTTTTTTTTTCAAATCAAATATGCCTTTAAATACCTTGTGTGACAACAGGATGGGCGGGGTTAGAGGGGTGAAAAGTCGAACCAGAAATCCCACTATGATCGCCTTGAGGATTGGGAGGAGTCACACTGGGTGAGGTGGTGACCGCGGGTTTTGAACCAATGGCGTCCTGCTGTTTGGCAGATTGAGGAAACTTTGAACAGCATTTGGGGCAGGTGGGCTTCCGACAGGCAAATGGGTGGGATACCTGTTGAGACAAATTAGTTAGCGCAAAAGTGGTTTGAACCTTTAAATGCTTCAGTTATTACTGGCAAAATATGTTTATGTGAAGAATTTCAAGTGCTCCTTTTCCTTTCTCTCCTTTTGGTGCTGTGGCAGAGCCGTGTATGTTCTACGTAGGTAACAAAGAGCTGAAAATCAGCAGCACCAGTATGAATGCGCATTATTAAGTAAATGATGCCACCCTCAATTTTGGATGTTAACCATCCTTTTTTGCATTTTTAACAGCTGCCAACAGAACTGTTGGCAGCTGGCACAAAAGGAGCGTGAGGAGAGCGTGCGTGGGTAGACTGGGGAAAGCAAGGGAATTTTAACTAGGCAGGAAATTGGAACAATTAACTTTACACTTGTTCCTATATTACATTTTATTTTTCCTTTGCTTGCAAAACAGCTCATTTTTTTCCCCTTGTAATTACCAAGCAAGCAGCAAAACAAGCAAATAAACATTTCAATATTTTATTTATCTCACCTCCCCTAGGTGTTTCTGTGGCTGACAGAGCCCCTGTGGACAATACATGCAGTGCTGAATGCTGCAGCGGTGGATGGAGTGGTTATGCTGGTAGTGCAGTAATAAAGGTGCTACTACGATCACATCCGCACTGTGGGCCATGGAGTACCGGAAGTCACACAGCTGACAGTTATAACTGGTCACAACTGCTTCTGAATCACTGCTGTTTGGGTCTCCTAGGAGCACAAAGCAGAGCAAAGGTTAAATAAAACATGGGCAGAGATTCAAAGGGGGTCGCTTATAATTTGCATCACGATAAGGCAAACAAACAGGGTGTAACGCACACATTGTGTGACACATGAGGTGACATAAATCTTCACTTCAAGTAGATACAATCTATCAACAGTCCCTAAAAGCAGCTTACTGCCACATTCCAAAATGCTGTCTACATCTTAATTACCTTGGCTGGCGCTGGATGGGTTGGAGAGCTGATCTTTGCGGCCTTTCGATGCCATTTGATCTCTCTCTCCTCCATCTCTCCTTCCTCCTCTTTCTCTCTCTCTGTCCATCCCCCCAGGATTAGAGTTGTTGGGGCTCGTAGTATCACCCACGTTCATTTTGTGTCTTTGCTCATAGTGCTCTAAAAGCTTTGCTGAACCCCCCGACCACTCACAACTCCAGCTGCAGAATTTGCACCAATAGTACGTCTGCACAGCACCTCGACCAGCCTCCCCCGTCCAGCCTGATGAATCTGAACAAGCCCTGACGGGGATGAAGTACCCGACCAAAGAGTCGTCTTCTGCCCGCACCGCCACTCGCTCTGCCCCGTCCAAGACTTGACTCCTCCCCTTCAACTGGTTGTCGTGCGTTGCCAGGTTATTTGTGACCAGCAGGGGTGTGGTTGGCGGAGTTTTGACTTTGTTTGGGTGCGAGGAGAGGGAATGCTGTTCAAGTTCCAAGGAATTACTGCCCATGTACGTGAAGTTGCAGAATTTGCAGCGAAAGTACTTAGTGTTTCCCTGGCAATCAGAGGTCTTCCGGCCGATTCCGATTAGAGTGCCACCCAACGTCACCTGTTGACAGGCAGAAAAGAAAAGGACAAAAAAAAAGATTTAACTGGAATAAAAAACATATTTAATGCATATGACCGATAAACAGTTGGTTAAGAGGCAGCCTGCTTGCTTGTTACTGCTTAACGCTGTTCATATTCCATTTCTTAGCTAACAAAATGTTTGGATTTACTTGCGCTAAGTGAATAATTACACATCAGACTCTTAACCTCGCAAAACAAAGACCAACGTAGATAATATGCTGCAAACTTCTGATTTGTAGCTGATTGTGTATACTTGTTTTGCCTGTTTAAATTATTTACAATTAATATAAAATTATTGAAAATTCTGAAAGCTAAAACTAAATTTAAACTTGATAACGGACTTCCCGGGACTCAGAAAAATGACAGTGATTGGGTATACTGCCTTTTCCTTCGAGGTCAAACATGAAAGGAATTAGATGCAAGGCTGTCATTTTTGTTTTCCTAAGCAGCGGATATTTAGAGGACACATGGCACAAGCCTCCAATCGTAGAGCTGTGCAGGGTAATTATGCCTTAGCTACTCAAACCCACAATGAACATAATCCATAATTTTCTGTATGTAACTGTAGACAATTAAAAGGCAACTCTAAGTCTAACTAACCGACCAATAACAAAACTACTAGGCTCTACTGTAGCGCTCAGGGTCGAGGCCAAGATTTTGTATAACTGAGCCAGCAACCTGATGCTTTTTTTTTATTAAGTTAGCCACTAGATAGAAGGTGATTACACTGCACTGCTGGCTATACTAGCAAGGAGGCAATCTGGCAAGCCATACGGCGACACTGGGCTCTCTACTGTACAGTATGAATTTGTCTCTAAATCTGTGGTTTGAAGCTAATTGGCAGGCAGCGTGGTGACGGAGACGCACGCTGCATGTGACGTGAGCAAAAATGCAAAGCGCCACAGATTTGGAACACCAGATAGGAACATTGTTCTCGTTTATCGATGCCATACCAGGGATTCGATCTCAGAATCAGTGAACGCACAAACATGACACTTAGGCCAACTAGTTTGTAACTTTCAAGCACAATTTAGCAGGAAATATTCTTTTCAGTTTACTAATTTTATGTCCTGTTTCCTGATTGATTTGCCCATTTTTGTTAAAATATATTAAGATTAAAGGTAAGACAGAAGGTAAGATTACTGAAGGTGAAAAGTATTTTTTTTCTTCATTTGTATGTTTTTATAGAAAGTACAATGCCCAGTGAAAATGAATTCATTAGTGCAGAAACAGAACTTTCAAAGTAACCAAGGGATACAGTAAGACAAGAATGTTGCCAAAACGTGTGAAAAAGTAATATTGGTACAAAGAATTAAGTGTGAGATGCTTTACTTCAACTCAACTAAAGAAAATAAATGTTAAAAAGTCTAAATGTGATCTCACAATAGCAATTCAACAATTATCTCATCCTACAGACCCTGCCCATGCAATTAGCAAAGAGCAAAGCATCAAGTCATTTCACCAGGCATAATGGACGGGAAGACATAAATGAGAATATGAGAGGGCGACAGAGAGGAAGAAAAGAAGCAAAGGGCAAATGGGACAAGATGAAGGAAAAATTTGCAAGTTGAAGAATAGAGCTGTGGAAAAAGAAAGAGGTGAGAGAGAGCCCGAACAGCAAATTGAGAAGTTGGCGAAAAACGGATTAGACAAAGTAATAGAGACTAAGAAAGACAAATCAAAGAAAGAGGGCAGAGCAGAGGAGAAGGTGAAGGAGAGACAAAGGCATGATAAGAGAGATAAATGGAGAACCAGGAGAGAAAACGACAGTTAAATATGTCTGTCAGCTGTTTCATTACACTCCCTAACAGCCGATTATAACTACTGGTTCTCCGTCTGCCTCTGTCACAACCTTCTCTCCTTTCCTCCTCCATCTCAAACTCTCTTACTTATTCCTTCTCCCCTTTTTTTTTTTTTGGTCTGGAATCTCACTGGTTGACACAGAATCTTGTCTTAGCAAATGACAACATGGAATTTTCCAAACGTGGGCGGGAGAGAGAGAAAAAGTAAGTGAGCGATGGAGAGAATAGAGACCCCTTTCATTCGATTTTTTTTTTTTTATATATATATACTTTCACTTTTTCTTCATAATGACGACTTAAGCCCACTGGATTTTCTATTTCTGATTTAGTGTGTGTGTGTGTGTGTGTGTGTGTGTGTGTGTGTGTGTGTGTGTGTGTGTGTGTGTGTGTGTGTGTGT
>JAVDPK010001631.1:304162-315579 GCA_034780415.1 Cichlasoma orientale
TCTCTCTCTCTCTCTCTCTCTCTCTCTCTCTCTCTCACACACACACACACACACACACACACACACACACACACACAGTGGAAAACTACAGATCGTTGTGGTAAAGCAATGAAGCTGAAATCCCGACCCAAGGAGCACTGACTGACCTAACGGTGTTTCCATATGCCCTGTACGATCGGACTGGTGACTTGGTAAAGTCTTTAGTGATAACAATTATCATATTGACACAACGTGAAATAGTAGGACTGATGCTGTGACCATTATTTATTTACACTGGGATCATTCGGTCTTATGCATACTTCAGTGCCACTTTTATTGGCTGTGGGCAGGAAGCAGAGGTGTGTGTTTAAAGGCCGTACTGTGTTTTTGGGGTGTAAGCATCTGTATGTGCGTCTCTCAATGTCGCAGCAGAGCCTTTGTCTGCTCCAGGCTGTATACACAGACTGGAACCATTACTATCAACTACAATTAGGTACAACCCACCACAACATACCGCATAACAACTACTGCTACTAGCTACAATTAGCCCCTATGCACCACACTGGCCTCAATACCTCAGCAAAGATAAATGTGACAGCTAATCATTTCCATCAACTACAATTAGCTCCAACGCCAGCGAGGCTTTTATCTAAAATTGCCAATAATCATCCGACGACAACTGCTGAAAGATGCAGCGACAGGAGCATGGTAAGTTTCAGAAACATGTGGCAGATGGAGGAGCAAGTTTGGGAACTACGTTGGGAAATTCACTCTGTGCTACACGCCAGTGTTTTTGTTTTTTTTTGATGTAACTCGGTCGTGAATTTTTCAGAGATGCGCTATAAATCAACTTCGAAAATGTGATCGCATTCTAGCGGTTTTGGGCTTCGGACTAAAAACCAAAGCCAGCAGGTATTTTCATCCAAACGCTCGCATGCATGCTAAACAACGTTTACTCTTATGTCAGTTATTTACAAGAAGAGCTTTCCAGAATCAGAACTGACATGTTCAAATTGCTTGTTTTGCCTTGCCATCAGTGAACAATCCAAAGATATTCATTGCGCGTAATGCATTTGCAGCAAATCCTCATATTTGAGGGGCTCCAATCAGCAAAGGTTTGTCACTTCTGCTTGCTCACTTACTCCGGTGATTAATTGTTGCCAATTAATTTGGCTATTCGTACAATCTTTGTCACAAAAAGAACTAATTAATCAACTTGTTTTAACACCACAAACAACAATGGAGGTCAATCCTGTCATTTGTCATGTGTTTTGTAGGGATCGAGCACATGTTGCTTTAATTATGTTATATAAACAATATCTTACTCCATTTCAACCACATCATGTTTACAGCATCATAGTGCACCGCCAGCCTGGCAATGAATTTTCATGCGACTCATAAGAAATCAAAGGAGGTCTTTGTCATTCAGAGAACAAAGTTAGATCTCTCTAATGGAGGAAAACAGATTACAAGTACATCTCAACCATTTTACACAGTGACTCCAAGCTAATTCTCTAAATGCATATTATTGAGTCACGGTAATGGATGGGTTTGATACCGAATCTCAACACATCCACATATCCCTGCTGCCTCCCAGATATCTGCGCTCTCTCCCTCCCCGTGGGACAGCTGTAGCTGGCATCTCCATCTTTCATAAACAAAGGATTAATGTGCAACATATGAAGAAATAAAGCTAAAGGCAAGGTCTTGTTACAAAGACGGAGTTCTCTCTGGCTTTTCTTTCTCCTTCTTGATGTGCAACATTCTGTCTCTTCGTGTTATCCTCTCCCTCTTTGTCCCTATCTCTCCTGCTCCTCATTATCTGTCCTCGCTTTCTTCTTGCGGTGCCATCTCTGGTCCTCTCGTCTGATTTGCTGAAACTTTTTTTTTTTAAGATTTCGAAAAGAGAGAACAATTTACGGGTAAGTGAGGTGCACATGAAGGAGAGGTGCGAGTAAGGGAGATGGCAGGTAAGGACTTTTAATTAGAATAAAAATCCGAACGCTGTTTCTGTGAACGGGAGGTAAAAGGAAGAAGCGCAGACGTTCGGAGGGGAGGAGAGATTTTAGACAGGAAAACAAATGTATTTTCTGCTTTTAAGAAGGGGGAAAAAAAGGGAGACTGTCTTGGGAAATGGATAGACAGGAGCAACGTAAGTGAGAGCAGGAGGAGAGAAAAAGGCAGGAGGCAAAGAGCAGATAAGCCCCACATACTAATAAGCCCCCCCCCCCCCCACCCACCCACCCACCCAAAAATAAATAAATAAATGACTTGAATATCATCTAAGCTTCCTATAATGTCCAGAACAAGTTCAAGTTTTGCCACTGTGGAAGAAACACAGTGTTGATCGCCGCTTGATATATATTCCAGGAACCACCTTTTCATCCTCCTTCAAAGTCAGTGCAGACCCACAAAAGCAAACTCATTATCGAATGTTTTAAACAGATTCTGGTACATTTCGGGTCTATTTTGAACACCGAGGATGGAGCCACACATCAGGTCAGGCTTCCCGCTGGGTGCCCCTCCAACAACCTGCAATATAATGACTAGGGGATTTGAAACAATTCGGCGAGCCACAATTTGATTCCAGCTTTATTTTTGACTAATTTAACAGAACAACTGCTTCCCAAATATGTTGCTCTGAGTCTCAGAGCGGGTGGGTCCTGAGCCACAAAAGCCACAGACAATGACTGACTCTGCAGACATGTGAGGACAGGCTCCTCTGAGCCTCCTCATTAAAGCTGCAGGAATATTCATACATCTTGTGGCTATCTGACATCTTAATTTCCAGCTTCCAGCATGTTTGAGATTGGACCTGGTGTGGTTCATGGATGCATCACTTATAAATGGTTTTAAAGCCTTATTTTCAAATAAGAGAAGACAGCATTGTATCGCTCAGCAGTCGTTTATTTAGACAATTATTTCTTCTAGGAAGTCCACTGATGCACAAAATGGCAGTCACGCTGAAATGCCGTGTAGCTTTAGGTTACGTGCCAGTGAGTGAAAGCAGCTGAAGACGATACTAATGAAAGCATGCAAGTAAACGGTTTAGTACCCACTGAGACAAAACAGATCGGTCCCCTTGAAACCGAGCCTATTTAGACTGGTAGAAAAATAATGGGAAATTTTCACAAGTGCACGATGCTGCTTCGTTCAAGTCCTGGATGGGAGGGTGGGTGTGTCTGGTCTCTTTGAGAAAGATGGGGATAAGGGAAAGAAAGTTGGCTAAGGCGAGGATTTCTTTTTCTGGGTGAACTAGTAACAGCTGGGAATTGATTTTGCAGAGGCAGGAGTCTAATTGAAGGTAGGGAGGGGTTGAGAGAGAAACAGAAATAGGGAGAACAAGGAGGACAACATAAAACCACCATGAGACGGAGTCCACCTGCCATTTTAAGACTAAAAGCTTTCAGCTGACTACCAGGTCCCTAATCAATGCCAGAATTCTTACTTACACACACACACACACACACACATTCTCTCTGCTGTGTAGCAGGGGCCCAATTCTTTCCTGCCAAGCAAATCTCTCTCTCACACACACACACACGAACACACACACATACTCGCAGACACACTCTACCAGAGTGTAGGACTCATTTGTAATGGGGTAACAGCATGCAAAATATGTCATCTTAAATGTCAAACTTAATCAGAGGTTCACATTTCAATACCTCTCTCTCGTTTTGAGCCTCCCTCTCTATGTTTCCACCTCTTCTTCACTCTCTAGATGGCTCTCCTCTTACTCCTAGCTACACGGGTCCAATTCTCACTCACGCACACACAAACGAGTGCTGCGAACACACCTCACTTCTCCTCTCCTCTCCTCTCCTCTCCTCTCCCTATCTATCCATCTTTCATTCAGCATTCTCTCAATTAATCTCTTATCCATTTCCCACCCCCTGCCTGTCTTTCCCTCAGTCTCTATTTCTCTCCTCCCCTCGCTTCTGGCCTATCCTCACATGAACCTCGATGTGTTGATGTGTTTGTACATGTGCGTGCGTGTAAAGGTGTAATTCTCTAAAGCACAGCAGCTTCAATCCCTCTACATGACTGACAGATAGATAGCTATCATTAAATGTAGGAAGATTGTTTTTAAATAAATAAAAAAAAAGCTCAAACTGTATCACTTACTGTTCTTGATGTGCACATTCAACTAGTCAAAGATACTTGTTTACTTCACCTTGATTTGTCTGAATATTTTAAACTTCAGATGCATGAAACTTCCAAGAACTTTTCTAAAACCTCCTTAAACAAAACACATATCAATTGAACAGTCAATTGATACATTTATTAATCAATCCAGCCATCCATCCATCCATCCATCAATCAATCAATCAATCCATTTTCTACCACTTATTCAGGTCCAGTACCGAGAAACAGCAGTCGCAGCAGCCCAGACCTCCCCAGCTCTTCTTAAAGCAGACCAAGGTGTTTAAACCCAGACAAAGGTGAGAGTGGGAAGGTAGATCAGCCTCAACGGTTGAAGTCTGTCAGTCTCCCCCATCATCATTCCTCCACTTGTCAAGATCCCAAGTTACTAAAATGAATTGACTTCAGGCAGCAATTCTTCCTTAACCTCGCCCAAGCAATCCACCCTTTTTTACACTGAAACCCAAGGCTTCGGGATTGGAGGTGTCAGTCATCTGTGCCACTTTGAACCAGTTTGCACTGGAGGCCATCACTCAACGAGGCCAACAGAACCACATCATCTGCAAAAGGAAGTTGTAATCCTGAGACCTGCATTTTGGTTGCACCTAGAAATTCTGCTCAATACAGTATAAACGTCCAACGGCTACCGGGGACGAGTCTGAATAATTGCTAGCAATGTGAACCAAGGTCTCACTACAGTTGCACAAGGGCCAAAATGGCCCACAGCAATGGGCCCCTCACAGGACCCTTAGGGTGTGATTGCACTGGGAACTGATTAGTTATTGATTAATCATTTATTATGCCATTTGCGTAAGACACATGACTGAGGTTGGGCTGACCCATTCAAATCCAGAATAAACACTAATTGACAAATATTGAAATGATCTGTAAAGATCTTCCGGGTACTTGTAAATTGGTGTTGTTAGGCTGCATTTACCCTGTTTTATAATGTGCTAAAACTATGTGCCACAGTATGCTCACAACTGCAACAAAAAACAGACAGGGACTCCAGACCCCCAAACATGACTGCGTCTATCCTGCATTCACACAAACACATTTCCACTTCCCCCACCCGCCACCCCCAAAACACAAACTTTATTAAAAGTCTATTAGAGGAGTCTGACCTTGAATAACTACATGGGATTACTGCACCACACAGGGTCTGGGAAACACTGTACTGTGTGTGCTATGTGTATGTGTGTCTCTGTCTAATACTCAGTAGGAGGGCTACCTAACTCTTTGGGGAGTAAAAGCAGAACACTGCTTAACACCACATGCAGACACACAAATAACTGGCAGCTGTCCAGTGCAACCACTATCTTTTGGCTACAAAGCATTTTGGAATTCAACCCGGTGTTCGAGCAGAGAAACTTCAACAAACAACATGCTCTTAACTGATCTATTAACTGGAAAGACTCAGCTAAATTTCTGTTTCATACTCCGCTTTATTTTACTTACCAAAACAATATGCACAAAACAGTACATTTTCACAGAAATTCTCAGATGTGACTTACTCAGAATGACACACTACCTGTTTTGGTCCACAAAACCTTATTCTGAAGTGTGCAACAGAGGCCAAAAGTGGGTGACGGGTCTAAAAACACAGGCTACTCACTTCTTTCGTAGTCAGATTACTGGTGATTAGGCCTCAGTCACACAAGCCTAGAGACTGGTCAGTGACCCCCCCTGGCAGCCTTGTTACAAGGGTACATTCCCCAGCTGGTTGAGTGGGATTTGCTCTAGGTCGCGGGTTGTCACTGGGTGAAATCGGTCGCAAAAAGGGTGCTGCATCAAAAGCCTCCTTGCAACAGTTTTCGTTACTGGCAGATCGCCGTGGTCACCCACAGTTTGTTTGGGAGATGTTAGTCAGCTAACTAACCATCCAGCGGTACTGAAACTTGAAAAAGTGCAACCCAAAACGGAAACAGACTGTCTGCCTTCAAAGTAAAACCAGCACCTTTTCACACGTGCTGGTTTCACTTTGATGGCAAACAATCGGTTTCCAGTTTGCGGTGCACTCTTCACAGCTTCACAACCGTCTAGTGAGTAGTTGCTAGTGTTTGCAGAGAAGTCATCGTCTTTCATGCAAACTACTATTGGCCTCAACAATCTGCTAGCGACCAAAGCAACTGCAACAAGGTTTTCGATACAGTACCTCTTTGTGACCAATTTCACCTAGCGACAGTAAACAACCTCCCGCAATCACTTACCGACCAGTCAGGGAATACACATTTTTCCCTAGCGACCAGTCGTTACCGGGAGTCACTGGCCAGTCTCCAGGCCTGCGTGACTGAAACTTAGCCACTGATTTCACAGCGAGTGCCAGAAACCGCTCACAACTGGTTGGGAAATACTTGTTGTTCCCTAGCGACCAGTGGCTGCCTGGTGGTTGCATCTGGTGCCGAAACCTTCTTGTGATTGGAACTTTGGCAAATCAAAATAAAGTACATTTTGTTAGATTTGCACTAAATGTTACTTTATTGCAAAAGGTTACCTCCTAGGACATTGCTGTTAAGTCTTCAGTGCAAGTTTAAGTGATGCAGAAATAAATCAGTGTGACAGCACGCACACATACACAGATAGAGGCTGCATAAATGCATCCATATCTGCATTCAAATATTTCTTAAACACCTGCGTTATTTCATTATATCACAGCCGTTACCATTGACTTTCACATGTGTTCGGATTTCTGGTTCTTATAAAACAATTTGTGCTGTTTTAGTAAAATAGTGTAACAGAAGACACACAGGCACAGACTATATATCTCTTCTGCTATTTCAATAATCTGTGACCTGAGAGTTTATAAGACTCAATAGTCTGGCTTTTGGAATGGCTGTCTGGATTTTGACTTTATATACACACACATACACACTCAAACACGCTCATATACAGACATAGCTCCCCTGCTATGGTCCTTAGAGCATACTCTGTCTGCGAGTGAATGTGTGTGGGGAGCATACCATGTGTGTGTGGTCACGTCTAAGAAAGCTCCTTTAAAAGTGGATCTCTCTCCGTCTCTTTCCCATTACCACTGGCGATGTCACCTTTGCCATTTTTTGTGATGTGCAAATTATGGACTAAAGCTATCTGCTTTGTGTTTCTCTCATTTGTGACTATAAGAATAAGTCATACACCTGTCATGAGAGAGAGAGAGAGAGAGCGCGAGAGCACAGTTTCAAACATGCAGAAGCATAGAAAACACAAGCTCACGCAGACGACAAGGAGTGTGTGTAATTAATTATTGTTAACTGGCTGGCAGGGGAAAGAGGCTGGCAATGAGACAGACGAAAACGCAAATGCACAGAAAGGGGAAACACATGTCGACAGACTTAATCACACTTTTGAATTCATCTTCAAAAGGAAAATGTCTCAGAGTTTGAAAACATCACTTAAAGATCTAAAAGGGGGAAAAAAAATAGTCAAAATTGAAGAAACGCAATAAATGCACGTTCACACAGCCCTCCAACGGACTGATCAAATGAACAATTACGTCTCATTGAATAAGGCATTGTTGTAAATAACCGTATAAACTATTGTGTCTACTTAAAAAGATAAGTTCCATCATCTGAATCTAACATTTACATCATTTAAAAATAATCCAACTTTATTAAAGCCTCATTTAGATTCTCCCTACGCATCAGCTGAGCATCACACAAAAACAGACATCCTCCAGTTTACCATCTACTGTTAGGGCATTACAACATACTGAATGAATAATACGGTGAAGTGGAATGCACTGAAAATTAATTTGTGAAAGTAAAGAAAGAAAAAAGATATGTTACACTGAGATAATAAACACCTAAGCCTCAATACCTAATGAAGCACACTCATCAAAAGCAGCGTCTGAGAACTCATTGAAGGGCATCCTCCAAATCCTCCAAACATTGTATCAGAAAGTTTTCTGCACAAAGACCTTTTAAAGGAAAGCGTGCACAGAGTGCCATATGAAAGAGGAGAGAGAAACAGTCAATGAGGATACCTCATGTCAAAACCACAACCCTGTGAAATATGAATATTAATCAAAGAACAAACCGCAATATTACACAACACCGGTGCCGAGAACTGCCCCCGAAATATATATTTCATGTGCAAATATCTATTTCACTTGAGCCAATAAATGTGCATATCTGAAAGGCGTAAAACGGGAACTCTGGCTTTCTGTGCTCGCTTGAAAGACAGGACAGTGGAGTGATATTGATATTGATTTACTGTGAAACTATCAGAAACAGTTTAACTTCACACAGTGAAGGCGCACACATCTAACAAATACCCAATGTAGCAGTCAAAAAGCCAAAAACAGTTTGGCTTCGCACGCTGAGGGGACCCACTACACTGTTCCAAAGCTGCACTAAAAGGCTGCATTTGATGCCTGTGGTGCAGGTTCTCCAACCATCAGCTGCTAGGTTTTTACAAATAATCTGCAGTTGGGCTGCAGAGTCTTAATGATTTTGAATATGATGATGATTTATTTTTCACATGACTGTCACACTTTCCTGTCATGGACTTGTCATGTGGTATGAGTAAACACCAATAGAAATGTGAAGTACATGGCCACATATTTCTTTAACTCGCAGCCTCCTTAACAAGGCTTCTAAGAGCAGACAGTGAATGAAATGCACTCTTTTAGTTTGCTAAGGAGGGCTGCTCTTCACCCTTTCATTCACTTCCCACTACCATTTCTTTTACAAGTGTGAAAGCGTGGGAGGCGGTAGAGGTATGTATATGTGTGTGTAGCGGAGAACCGACAACTTCCTCTAATCTTCCTGCGATCACAGCTCAGGGGTTGCTGGGGGACAAACCAGGAAATTACACACATACACATACACACTCAATATGGGTCAGTTTAAATGGGGGAGGAATGGACAACAAACACGATTTTTGCATGTAAACAGTGACTGTAAGTAAGTCACATGAAGCTAAAAATATTGCTCATGTCATGCTCTGTATACGAAACGGTTTTGTGACAGACAAAACATAGAAAAAGGTAAAGAAAATGTAGAAAGACTTTGGATAATTATTACAAATGGCACCATTATTAAAGCCCACAGCGTTGATAAGCTCTGACTTCGTGCTTGCGATGCATTTTTTTTTTCTTTTTTGCTATTCCCAATCCAGACAACAGATATCTTTCTGTGAAACTGTGAGGGGTGGGGGCAGTTCATCTCTCGCATCCTGCAATACTGTGTCACACTCACGCATGCACGCACACACACACACACACACACACACACACACACACACACACAAACAAACAGACACAGTGACAACAGTCGACAAACTTAAAGGCTGAAAAGTGTGGTTGCATTTCACTGAAATTGGTGCTGACAGTGCCTGTTGTCTCAAGTGCAACAAGTCTTTTTGCAAGTTAGGATGGCCGCACAGTCTGTCAAAACATCAAGCGAAAGTGTATAAGCCGAGATATGCGTAGCTTTGAAACTGCCTAGCTCGTGGTTCACCTTTGTTGGCCCAGTTCTTATCTATGCCAGCAGCTTAGAGCCCACACATATAGTTGACAAAATGACACAAACATAGACTAATAATCACGAGTATTATCTGCTGACTGCTTTAACATATTCTATGTATGATTATGTATAATATATAAAAATAACCAGTCTAGATTACATTTGAAATAATGATTATTTGTAGAAAGACTGTCATCGATTCAATTACATACATACACACTTCTTTAAAATATACAAATAAAATTAGTTGTAATGTTTTTCTAAACGCAATTTGATTTAACTGACTATATGTCAGAATTGCAAAATGTGTTTTAGTTTTCATTTTTATATTCAGATTAGTTGGCATGCGCTAGATAGAGTTGCTAATTGCAAACATTTCGGTGTGATTTGTATTCAGTAGCCGACTAAATTTGAATGACCCGACAATATACAATAGTGCATTTATGAATTCTTTGAAATGGTCTGTGGTGCCATCATCTTAACTGTCACCCAGGAAGTCACAGTTTCAGTTTCAGAGCCCCCAGAACAGGGTCGCTGTAGTCAAAAGCTTCTTGATTCAAGAAGCGCTCTTGCACTTTGCTTCTTTTGCAAATGAACTGTCTCGTTTCTGTCGTCTAACACTGGGATCAATGAGCAGCATTCATGAAAGTAGAAGTACAGTTAAAATGTTATTGACACCCATAACAAACAGAGACACATGCAAGAACAAAAAGAGGAAGGAGGTAGCAGCTATGGCCACAATTTCACAATTATAACTGAGATTCATTCACTTCCTTACAATATGTGCGCACTAGCTCTGCATATTCGACTGTATGCAGGGACGTGCAAGTGCGTACGTTATGTTAGTATTTGAGTTCACCAAAATGAGTCAAAGACACGACATCAGTGTATTTCCTTATTTTTAAAGACACTAACTCAGATGCACAATCACAGACAAAAACCCATGCAAAGGACACTGGGGCAGTTTGAAAAGGCTTGGGGCTAAGTCTGAGCTTTCATTTCCTCTATCCTGCATAACAACTGACAGACACACACACACACACACACACGAATACACAGAGACAGAAGGAGAGTGCATCGTTACGAGACTTTTGGCCTGCCCATAGCAATTGCAGAGGTAGACAGCACTAACAGAAATGACTACACAAACCAGCTCTATATTTCAACATTCAAATTATTATAACAAATAAATGGAACATTTTTTTTTGGCCTGGAATGAAAATGTATTTTTTAAAACATCACAGCGATAACAAAATTACAAATATTTTGCAATAAAAGCAAGGCTGCACAATTATAGCTACAGTGATAATATCAGGAAATAACACACAATCATAAATCCGATGCCACGAAAAGGCCGAAATAGATGGAATGCACACACACACACACACACACACACACACACACACACACACACACGCACTGCTGTTATGTTAAACCTTCCAAAAATGAAGTCAATATATTGTTGCCAGCAGTAATACAAACAAGACTAACTTATTCAACCCTAAAACCATCGTTAACACGACTACCTCAACCCTATCCGTACCCTAAACATATGAACAACTCTACTTTTTAAAATATAGGTTTTACATTAAGGGGACTTACTTGTTGGCCCCACGAGGGAGGTGGTCCCCACAGTCTTGCTGTGTGAACAGATTTATGTCCCCACAAGATGAGTAAAACAAAGACACACACAGACAACTGTGCAGACTGTTAGCCTCCCGGTGCCAGAGAAAGTTGCAGGTTGTTGCGACATGATGGTAAATGGACTAGTTCTTATATAGCGCTTTTCTACTCTCTTGGAGCACTCAAAGCGCTTATACAACACGTTTG
>JAVDPK010001631.1:323629-360310 GCA_034780415.1 Cichlasoma orientale
CACACACACACACACACACACACACACACACACACACACACACACACACACTCTCACACACACACACACACACACACGCCAGAGCTTAGCATTAGGCATTCTAGGGCAATTATCCATTAGAGGGGTTAGTTATTTTCCTCACTCCAAAAGTAGGTATTCAGCTTAATATTCCAGCAGCGGTGGTTGTAAATCTACTCGGTTAGGGCGCTGGGGCAGATGTCTCCGAAAAGTTGGATCTCCTCAGCACACCAGGATGGAGCGTGACCAAATACACAAGCTAATAAAAAGGCTGAAAGACTGATATTGAACTTGTTTTCATTTTTATTTTACTATAAAAATCTTGCTGTTGAAGCCATGAAATCTTTATTAAAAAGTTATTATGATATATTCAGTCTCACCGCGTCTTACTTTCAGTTTTAGTAAGTCTTTCTTACCATTTCCATTAGCTTACTTTATCAAAAAGTCTTTCCATCCATTCTCTGGACTTCGCTCCATTTCCCTTTTTTTTTTTTTTTCCTCGTAATCAAAGACGCAGCGGGTTCTCCGGTACTCTTAAAATTCGGCACTTTTCATCTTTCATTTCAGACAATTGGCACTGAAAGGACTGAGGAGTCAAATTTAACAGTGTTTCTTATTGCAGTCAAATATATCCGATGGACTCAAAGCAGCTGGAGACGAGAATGTCCGATTTTTCAGCTCCACTTACTCAGCATTGATTTGTCAAGACTGAAAAAGTGACTTCTGTGATGCGCAGCGCTGGGAAAGCGAGCACCGAGTCCTCTCACTCAGAGGGAAACTTCCTTTCACACTAATGGGGAAGAAACTACACATGATTAAGAAAGGTTTCCATAATGTAAAAGTTAGTGTTACAAATGCTACTGTCACAATTACTTGCATCCTTAGTCATCTGCTACTCTATGCAATGATGATTTATTAATTCATGTACTCTTAGATGTGCAGCAATACCCATTAACTGCTATTAACAATTAACAGCTTATTGTCTGCAGCTGAATAGAAGCACTGGAATGAGTGCTTCTATTCAGAGTGTAGGTAATAAATATAAGGATAATGGCAAAAATGTCAAAGAATTTTAGTATGAAAACACATAAAAACTGCCCCCAAAGACACCAAAACTAAAGATGCAGAGTTTGCTTAAGCATAAAGTGAGTATTTATTGCAAAAGAACATGCAGCACGAGCACAACAAACACTAACAAAAGTCCTTTTCAAACCTGGGATACATCACATTATACTGCTTGCTTCATCGGTCTGTTAAAGTGATGACAGTATATCATTCAGACGGTCACTTTTAGGTTAATGCCCCCTTAGACCCATAAAAGTGTCTCAGTTCATTTTGCCATATGTGCAGAAGTGCTGTCAAAATCGCATTGTCACTAAGAGCAAGGCCTGTCTGCGTGTGTGTGCGTCAGTCTGCGTGTGCTGCAGTGAGTGACAGCTGCCACTGCCCATGCCGTGGCTTCATGCGAGCAAGCTCTCTTCTGTAATGCAAAGAGGGAAAATGCATCTTAGATAAATGTCTACTGCAAATTAAAAACAGACTCGGCACTGTCCAAATCTTTTTTTTTTTTTAGTAAGTTACCAGCTCACATGACAGATACTTTGTCGTTGTAATTTTGTTACCAGATCCGACATATTAAAATTGCAACTTTTAGAGAAAAGTGACCAGGGCGTTTATTCGCATATTCAGATGCCATCAGCTTAACAAAAAAGAAGGAGTTCATGTTGAAAAGGGGCTTCAGTCAACTCTCCTTTGCTTTTCCTGGCAATATATTTTCTTCCAGTTTATCTTTAATGACAATTTTGCTCCTGCATTGTTCCACACGACAGCAGTTGCTCACCACTGGCTCTGGCAACACTGCCAAACAAACCCAGCAGTCTACTGTGAAACTCGCTGCATCGCGGCGACTGTCTGGGCTGCATTTGGCTTCAGCGAGCACCTGAAAAAAAACTACCGTTTGGAACTATCTGTCAGCCCCCAGCTACTCTGTTTTTATTGTTCTGGCAACTTGTTCTGCTGCTGCCAGGCACCCTGGCTGCTTTAGATGGCTGTGCTGGCTGCTAGTTTTACCATCACTACTAGCCACTGGCCTGTCAGCTCCCAGCAACTCTGTCTTTATCGTCCTGGGTAAGGGTGCTGGTGCTGCCGGCCTGGCAGCAGCACTATCAGCAGCAGCCTGAGCTTCTGTCTTCCCCTTTGTTGTTCCTCATCAGTGGACTCCCTACAGACTCTGTCAGCAGTTGAAAATGTGATGTAATTCACAAAATCAACTTTGTATAAGAAACAGCGGGATGATTAATTTTGTCCAAACTTCAAATGTGATGTCAGGATATACAAGTGAACGGTCAAAGCTGCTGCAGTGTACTACACTGATAAAACATTTATAAGCAATGCCAGTAAAGGCACAGCATTCCTATGACTAATACATGGGTGAAAAACTGAACATCAGCAACATTTGATTACAGAAAAATATTACAGTTTGCAGTAGTTTTGGCAAGAAACCTCAAGCTTCAAGCTGACTACAAACTTTCTTCAACTCCACGAAGGCTGCAACTGCAGATTTTTCCTCCCAGACATACTAGGGGCAGTACACAGCTGTATAGTTCACCAGCATATGGATTAAATAAATAGTCTGCACAGAGCTTGTTAACACTTGTTCCCTTGGATCCAGCACAAGTTTTAGGCAAACCCAACAAAAAGCACACACCCACATCTGCGCACACCCAGACGCAAGCATATACGCAAGTCATGTGCATGCGAGCAGGTATGACACACATGCAAGCATCCTTAAAGGAGTGCATTTGTAGGCAAGTTATTGTGGATGCACGCAGTGACACTTATGCACGACTAATGCTTGGAATGCACAGGCAAATGTAGATGAGTATATATAGAAACTGGGGAAGCTTTTGATGAATACTACGTAGCATGTTGGAGATTAACAAAAAAATCCATCTGGTAATGGCACATTCACCACACTAAGGCAAGTCTGTTTGTGTTTAAGTGCCAATGTGGTACCAATTAAATCAGTTTTTCAATCAGCATAGATTAACTGTGATGATGTCTCATCTAATCATATACTCAGGCTGGATATAAAAAGAATAAATTGTACATTTTTAACTGAATGATCTCATATCTTTTACATGCCCACTTACTGCTTGTGTATATGCAGCAGTTACTTATGCCACACACACACACACACACACACACGCAACTGAGGAACAGGCTTGAAGTGTAATAGAATAACACTGGAATACTGAACCACTGGTTGGGGTCTGATCCACCTCTAGCTATGTGGTCACTTGTTAAGTTAATCTGATTAATGGATTTCAACCCCAACTCTCCTACAAACACAGAAGCAGACTGAGAGGAAGATAAATTGGTACAAGCTTTGAAAACTAGGTTGGGTCCACTGCCCCTGCTTTGCCTAGTTACTGTTCTTAATCTGATTAATAGATTTTTTTTTTTCCCCCTGGAAAAGCTGTGGAAAATTTGCACACCAAGCACCAAATGCCACTCAGTTTATGTTGTGTAAAGCTGACCGTACAGACAGGTGGATACAAGGAGAGGAGTTTTGCCGGCATTAATTATGAATAGCCAATCACTGGGCAAATACAAAGCCAAGTTAGGTTGACTAGGCTTATAGGCCTACATGTTGTTGCATGATTTGACAAGATCATGTGCTTGTTTCAAGAGACACGCAAACCTGCTGCCATTTGGGCTGAGACGCAGTAGTATGGATAAGTCTGGGGTACATACTATTCACAGATCCAGTCATGCACATTACAAGAAACACTATGTAGTGAAAACAATTATGATATAGCACAACTTGAGATGCCTGGGAGTATTTCAACTTTGTTTCACGTAAACCAAATGCTAGATTTACATGCTAACTGCTAATATACAGTTGTATACTGTTGCTCAACTTTTATCAATGCATTAGAGACAATGCAATCAGTTCCTAAATAGCAACTCTTATTGGCCAAGGATCGGCCAACTATGTCCTGCCAACTGATATGACATCACACTGATTTAGAGTCGCTTAGCGAATGAACTCAAAACCACCGTAACATAAAAAGATAATTTATTCGGTGTGGCAACGCAATCATGTCTGCTGGCTCGGTTCTAGTTTCAGACCGAGTTAATACATGAATGCAAACAGACACACAACTGAGTTAAAAACAGACCTATGCAAAGAATTAACACACGTCTGTCACTCAGATCTTTGATTGATTCTGTGTCCTTTAACGTAGTTGATCATTAACAAACTGACAAATTAAGTCATTAACAGCAATGACACTGGTGACACCTCCTTTATTAATCTCTGTCTACCTAAATAATAAGTCTTAATTGGAATGTATTAGAATTAATTGTTGGTTGGGATGTCAGAGACAAAGAGAAAGACTTGCTGTGTGCATGAGCCTGTCTATGTATGTGTTTGTGTAGAGATAGAGGTTTAATGCCCTCTCTACATAATGATGAATGAGTGCGTCTCGCTGTCCTACACAGACGTATGCACACGGAAACAGTGAAAAAAAAAAAAAGTGTGTGTGTTTGTCTGTGTGTGTGTGGAAAACTAACAGCGGTAGAGCGTGCTGTAAAGCTGCGAGAAGATGAGATCATCACACACACTGAGCTACCTTCTGACCCATTTTGGCAACAGTCAACAGGTAGTTTACACATCAGATGTTCAAACGTTTTCTAAAACGGGCTCCGCTCTGACTTTTGCTGTTCGAGGGCAACACGCACAGACAGACAGTAAGAGGGTGACGCAAAAGGAGAGAGAAAGAACTGCTGACAGACAATGGGGAAGGAGCACATGAGGATCCAGTGCCTCAGAGGAGCGAAACTCATTTGTGGGCTACTACTTCACAAAAAAAAAACAAAAAAAAAAAACTTATGAATGTCTTCAGAATGTGCAAGTTTTGCTGCGTGTTTGCGTGCAGCATCGAATTCAAATGGCTCTAACTCTACTCAACATTCCTCTTAAAGCCTGAAAGAAAACTGGCACACATGACTTGTACTAGCATATCAAAGGCTAGGAGATAACCCAACATACACGCGCAGCACTGCATCTATGTGCACATATATATATATATATACGCTTGGAGGCATGCAATCATGCACATGCATACACACTCACACACAAAACCACAGCTAAAAGCATCAAGCAGCTCAAAGCAATCCACCCTGCTGAATAACATCACCAAGCAAAGCCACCATACCACATAATGAAAAACATACTAATACACACACACACACACACACACACACACACACACAGAAATGCTCGCACTCACAGTATGCAAAAGGACATACACAAATATACATACCCAGTACCATTCACTCTGGCTTATGAAGATTAATTATTTAAAAAGACATCCATAAACTGTGTGCAGTGATCATGCATACGCACACACACACGCACACATACACACACGCAGTCACTGAGTCGATTGCCTTCCACGCCTTTACAGTTAAAGGGTCATTTCACCAAACAGACCTGTGGTTTTAAGCCTTGCAGGTCGCTTGCAGTTAATTTTAAAGAGATTTCAAGAAATCTGCCACAGAGAGTTTTGCCACTACACAAATAGAATGTGTCCTAAAAATCTCCACATCACTTTTCCTTCAAGATCAGGATATATAGGTAACTCAAATAATTCGGAAACCTCGCTGTAAAGAGTTTTTAACGGTGAAAACAGTTCCCAATGAAAACAGTTGAGACAGCAAAAAGAGCACGAGTGTGTGAGAGAGAGAGAGAAAGGAAGCAGGCACCGAGCGTTCAGCGTGTGTTGTGACACAGGTAAAGGAAGATATGCAGCAGTAGTTTGTGTGTGTGTGTGTGTGTGTGTGTGTCTGTGTGTGGACTCAGTGCAGCTGACGACTTGTGAAAAGTGGAAGTGGGCTGAAATAAATTCTGAAATTTAAAGTGTGGCTGTGTAAGTGTTAGCACCTTATTAGTAACACAATAGTCCTGATAAGGCAAAATACAGTGTGGTTAAATTACAGTACGTTCGTTTCCTAATGTTTACAGTGCGCTTGCATATATTCTCTATTTGCAGGGCATAATTCAATAATACGACTGCATGTGAAAAATATTCCTTGATTTGCATGCGTTCACATAAACGCAGACAGTTCATCGCGTACGCGTTTTAAACCTGAATAAAATAATACAGCACTGCTATAATTATAATGCATGCTACGCCACAAACCACTGCAGCTTTTTGCACGCACTTACATAATAACCTCAGCTGTAAATATAAGTATTTCCTGTAGTACAATAACCTGTGAGGTGCCATTATATTCTTGTATCCATGAATGCAGGAAGCAGAAGAAAAAGTGGCCCGTTGAGTTCAAACACCCTGACATCTGAAACAAACAAATCTCGTTTATATGTTTATACAAAGCTCAGCATTCAATTTAACAGGCACACTTATATGTTATCATCCCGTAATTGCAGGCTCGCCATTAACAGTCTATGCAGCAATGTGGGCTTCTGTAAAGCCTTGTAGCTCACTGGTACTAATCAACATTACTAACACTTTGCTGCGGTGGTGGAGCTGACGTTTGAAAGTGTATTTATGAGATCTGAAGAGCAAAAAAAATCAAAACAGTTATGTCAGAAACCTCTTGTTAACAGACATTGCTGGTAACAATTACATATTTTGGAAGCAAACTAATCAAACAGTAGACCAAGTCGCTCCCTCTAAACTTTACAAAGTGTGAGGAACTAATGAGCTCTGCTAATGAGGTCTACTGAACCGGAATGCAGCAGATGCTTACTGGAAGAGCAGGTAATGTTTCGCTATGAGTAAATTGCTCCACTGCACGATGTCAAAAAAAAAATATTCTTTAACTTTTTTCTACATAGGAATAATTTGAATCCAAGCAGTGCAGTATACAAGCAATAGTCAAACAGTTTTCCACCCTCACGGGGTGCCACCAGCCAAACATTCAGCACCGCAGCATATGGGCGAGCAATTCACGGCAACATGCGCAGTCACTTCCTCCGTAAGTGATGACTAAGAGCAGTTTTTCATAATACTTCATTGTTCTGCATGTACGCCATTTTATCTGGAGTGGCTTAGTAAACTACCCCCTGTACCCACTTTGGCTGGAGGCAGTCCACCCACAGACTGGCTGAGATTTGAGAGCGACGGATGCCTGTGAAAAGTTTTTTTTTTAACTTTCGTGTGATGAAATTGTTTGTTTTTAAAGTTTAAACCGAGACTCACTGCGCACACACGCCACAAAAACACACAGAATTCCTGCAGAAAAAATATTCATAATCCATATAAAAGGATTAAAACTGAGCAATATATGCGGGATGGACACAAAAATGAATTATTGCTTTATTGCTAATAAAAAAAACGAATAAACAATTATTAGCTATTTTAGTCTATCACGGTTTGATTAACTAATATAAATAAATTGAATTACTAATGTATTACAGATCAGTGATTAATAAAAAATATAACATTTTGTAATTAAGATAAACTCAAATGTGTCTTTTTGGGTTTTTTTACTTTCCACATATTCGCGGCATTTTTATCAAACGATTTCGATCAGAAAATCTTAGCAGTAGAAAGATTAAGGTTAAAGTTATTAACGTTCATATTGAGGGACTAACAGAGAAAACATGAGTGGATTAAAACATATATGTCCTACCTCTGCTGATCATCAGGTTATATAAACATCATGGCTGGCTCCTGGCTTTGGCATCGGTTCTGTTGAAATGGCTCGGTTTAACCCTGCACCGCAGCGGCCCGTCCAGCAGCGCAGTTCGGCTACTGGCCTTCTGTACTCCACAAAGTAATGGAAAGCAGAAACCAGGTGTCAGAGCGGAGCTAGTATCCTTCCATTTCTTAATCAGGTCCACGCAACTCCTCACAGGTCCGTGAGCATCCGCGCTTAAGTTCTTCAGCTTCTTTGACTTTTGCTTGCGAAGGTCTTCAACCGTAAGCTGTGTGAGCTACTTGCAGACCACGGCTGCTGCTGCTGCTGCTGTCCCTCTCGTGCTTAACAGCTGGGCATTACAGCTTTGAGTTTGATCAAGTGTGTTGCAGGTCTGTGTAAGAAGTGTTATGCAAGCTGCCAGTTTTTCTGTCCCGTCTTTTTTTTTTTTTTTTTTTTTTAATTCAATTCTGGTTAAGGTCCTCAGTCATGGTTGTCAGAGTCCACTATCATCTTAACAACCTGCAAAATGACAGAAAGACAAATACTGTTAGAAATGGGCGCATTCTGCAGAATTTATTGAAACCTGTTGGAGCCTGACTTTAGACATTCTGTCCATACTTTACATTTACAGGAAACAATTTTGCCTGGACTTTAGACATCCACACTGACTGGCTGATCAAAGGTGCACAATAGCCAAAACGCCCCCTCCAAAAAAAACATTTAGTGCCCTGCTCAGACCCCAGCCAGTCAAACACTAATTCTATTTTTTTGCCAGATGTGACGGCTGACAATGCATGTGAAGTCAGTTTTGAGGCCTTTTTAAAGCCAGCCCACAGGTAATTTATAGTACATTTTAAAAAGGGGAAAAAATAATATGTGATCAGTTGACAGTGAAAGCGTCGGTCAGCTTTCCACAAATATTAAAAAAAAAGGAAAAGAAAAAAACTCCCAAGTTTAAGTTTGAACTAAAAGCTACAATAAACAGTCATGTTTGTGTGTAATAACTGTGAACTGCCTCCTTCCACGTCATGCTATTTTTTTCTGCGTCTGTGCGGAGGGCATCATTAGGCACCACAGAAGGATGTGAAGCCTAACAAACACACTGGACATTAACAGTCAGGTGAATAATTAGAAAACAGTGTGCAGCCACTAAATTAGTGGCCAAAAAAAAAAAAAAAAAAATCAATAATAATTTTGCAAGGAAAATATCCCAACAGAATCCAGCTTCTCACCGTCTTTTTCTACAAGTATGATTTGCTCAATTTCAATATTGATTGCTTAAAGAATCAGAACAAGGCAGTCACTGATGAGTAACTTCCAGAAATCAATAAAATAAATGATCACATATCGGATTTCCAGCGGCTGTGCCCACTGATGATTCTATTTTCTTCATTCTGTAATTCTGCTACAAGTTACACTCTAGTTCTCAGTTCCCCCTTTTGTTGCCCCAACCACAAAAATAACCCCACCCTCTGTGTCAGTAACACTCCTCTCCCTCTCTCTCTCTTTTTTTTTTAAATTCTCACTCTGCCACCCCGTCTCCTTCTTTCCATCCACTGCTCTCTCTCTCTCTCTCTCTCTTTCCCTCTTACCGCAAATCAAAATGTTAGTCTGCATTTATAATAAACCGGTTTTCTTGGGTCAGTTTGACTGGCGCATGCACACGTTTGTAGGTGCCTGTATCAACGGTGGATAAAGATTTAGAGCAGAGTACCTGTTCAGTGGTTCACCTGGGGCACTGTGGTCTTGACCACTTCCAGAGACAGTTCTAACTTTGTTTGGGCTTTAGACAGAAAGTTAGCACACCAGAACCGGAGGCTATCATTATCTGAAAAGGGATATCTGCTGTTTCGAAAGAAAAAAAAAAGAAAAACGCTGGCAAGAAAAGCCAAGAACATTATGAGTCATTACTGAAATTATGAGTCATTTTAAAGACCCTCCCATCTTAAAACAGTAATGTTTTTCAGGATTTAAAAAAAAAAAAGTTCAGAGGAAAAAAGTTGATGATTTCCAGGTAGGCACTTGGAAAAAAGCTGTCCACAGTTTAAAAAAAATAAATAAAAGCACACACACACACACAAAGGAAAAAACAAGACAACAAAATGTGATGAACTCCAGTATCACATCATGCAGACATGCTTCCGGTTATTACGTGATTTGCCACATAACACACAGTAAGTGTTACAGCTGAGAGAAAGAATGTTCTTTTCAGAAGCAGAAAAAAGAAATGGAACTTGTTCATTAGCAGCACTCCCGACAGGAAAAGGGAAAGACAAGCTTTCTTTATCTTAAGAGTGAGTGTAGCTTTAAATATTTTTTTCCTGTGGAACTCTGACTCAGTCGGCTTCTGCTTACTCATTTTCTCAATCACTGTTTTTTGCTTCCTTGGTGTTTTTCTCTCTGTTCTCTGTTTTGTTTTGGGTTTTTTTTTTACTTCCACTATGACTTCGTCTTGTGTTTTTGCATTCATTCATTTCTTTTTCTAGTATAACTTCCATTTCCCGAGCTCACGTCCATCACCTTTAACTCCCTCTCTCCTTTCCACGTCTCTCGCCCATCAGTTCATCACTGAGCTCGCTGTCATATTAATGTGCTTCTTCTGTCTGTTTTTCCAACTGTCATTGTGGCTGAGATACCCCCCCCCCCCCCAAACAACTCTCCCCACTACCACCACAGCCCCTCGCCCCCTGTACTCTCAGCCCCCCCACTCTGTGAATGTGTGTGGTCCGGTCCGGCTATAGACTGTTACATTGTCCCAGACAGGTTTGACTGCGCCACTAGCCAGCAGACGAGGGGGGGGGATGGGGGAGGCGGAAAGCGGGGGTTCCTAGGCAATGTTTGTTTTTCTGTTTCCAATTTGGTCCAGCCTGAGGAACTCCACACTCCGCTCTGTCTCAAACACACCATTCATGACGGCCTGACGTACATGATTACACACACACACGCACGCCCACTCGCCAGCTCTCCGCTCGCTCAAAAGCGCACACAGACATGCAAACAGGCACACACACACACGCGTGTGCGTACAGTTACACGTTACACGCCTGCAGACACACAGATTTAGTGTAAATCCGCGCCGACAACAACACAAACATGGCGCTCAAATTCATTTTCAATCATTTTTGTCACGAAACACAAGACCCTTAATTTATCTTTGTCCTCATCTTTTATTGTTTTCTGATTTGTTATTCCTAATGCCGTTTCAAATGACATGGTGGTCAAACTAATTACACTCGTTTCTTCCTCATCTTTCCATGATTTTTTTTTTCTCCTCCGCTGTCCCAAGGAAAATAATTGTCTTTGAAAGGCCTTTTTGATGTGTCTTGCTGCCTTTTTAGATCTTATGTAGACAGAGTTATGCTCCATGTTTCACCAATTAGAGCACAGAGAGCACATTGTTTGATATTCAACTCAACTCAACCGTTCCAGCTGAAATGGATTATTGTAGTCATTTTTGTTGTTTGGATTTCAAATACAGTAAGCAGATCGTTCTGTGTGCTAGTACGTCGTTATCTTGGATCAATACGGACAAACTGTGGTGACAGGTAGATATCGGTCTTTTTTAAATGTCGTGAAATTAATCATAAAGGATGCACAAGCAGGCACTGGATGCAAACGAGGTTCACTGTGACTTGGTGCTCTCCAGCTGGCGCTCTGCAGATCATACCAGCGTGTTTGCACGAAAGCAGCGAGACGTACATGCGCAGCTTCGCCGCTGAGTCCGCGGCACAAAACCTGCTGTACAGCAGGTGCAGAGCCTTAAAGCTGGCTAAAGTGACTCTGTCAGCTAAACAAAGGAAACTATTAAACTACTTTTTGAAATCCACACAATAATTTGGTCATCATAAGATGTTCAGTGACATCAAACAGCTTGTCAAGCAAAGAAATATTTAGCTTGTTTTTCATATCAGCATCCCCCCTCATATAACCAGCACCTGCCGACACCTACAACCCTGTGCTCTGAAATGAATGGGGGCACAGTGTGCAGAAGAGGAGAGACAGATGAAATGATGCAAGTGTTAATTAAAGCAGTCAATGCCCGAACCTGCAGATCATACCAAATCCTCTCACACAGTGGCGATGATTGGTCTATTGAGAACATCGCCTAACCTTAATGATGGCTCCTAATGGAACATGTGTCAAAAAACAGACCTCGCTGTGAGCAGGTAAAATGCAGCTGGATACAAACTGCTGCTGATGTCAATGAAAAAAGTGATGTTCTGACGACATGCAGAATATTTCACTGCTCCTAACGCAGCCCTAAAGTTCACACTGTTTAATAAAAGCAGAGCTGAAAAAGTCAATTATTTGATAAGCTGATCATCAGAGTACGTGACAATTCAAACGTTCTCATTCCTTGGTTCCCGCTTCTTTAATGTGAAGATTGATATTTCTTTCATAGGAAATGGAATATTTAGGTGGGTTGACTTACAATTTAAGGAAACTGATAGCAGATTAACTGAAAGAACGGTTAGATATATATCCCTAAATTAAAGCTAACATCATCCCTCCGATTATGTACACGTTTAAGCACACCAAAGAACGAAATTAAAACTTCTGCCCTACATTTTGCATTCATGCCAGTGTCTGAATAGTTTAATCAATTGTCTACACTGATTTGCTGCTGTCTGCACATCAAGCGCACAAACACATTGTGCCGGGGCTTCTGCTCTTTTGTGAATCACACTACTAAGTAACCTTGATCAACCAGATCTTTCAGCTGCTGAGGTTAAAGCTGAGGGAGTGGCCCATCTATTCATTACTGAACACAACACCCACAGCTTTCAGGGTTTTCTCTGACGCATGTGCACGTGCAAGTGCAAGTTGCTGACATAGCACAACTTCCCTGTGATAAATAGGTTCCCCTGAGTGGATAAATTAACAAATGCAGGACTGATATTAGGGTTTGGAAATAGGCCTGACATGGGATCTGACAAGCGAGGGTACTTAACTTTAATCTTGTAAATAATCAGCAGATCCTTTACTATTTGCCACCTGTAACCCCAAATAAAGAAGTGCAGAAAATTCTACTTGTACTTTACTGCATACTGTTAAAAGTTTGTGTTTTTGAAAGTGCTGACCAAATGTAGCTGATACATTAAAAAAAAAAAAAAAAGAGAGAGAGAGAGAGAGAGAGAGAGAGGATGCCTAACTGATGATTAGTAAACAGCTGCTGCGGCTGGTCGAGGAGACAAACTTACCAACCACAGTGAAATGAGTATCCACATTTGCCTCGTGGACGGTGCTAATGTCCCGCCTTGATGTACGATAGTAGCAGGAAACCAGGAGCTGCATAAATCAACAGGGGACTGTTGATTCTGACCTTGCTCTCCACAGCTAAGACTCTCATACATCAAAAATAATGGAGAACAAACTCTGCTTCAGTGGTAGTTGTAGGCGTAATGGAAGGAACTAGTAGCTGCATAAATCAACAAGTTGATTGTTGACTCTTGCCTAGCTGTCTTTTCCCCCAAAATACGGAAAACAAACTACAGCTGTGCCAGAAACACACACGCACATTACACACATACATCGCACGAGCCTTACGAAGTCTGCCAGACGTATCTGATGATTTTAAGGACACACACAGACACAGAGACACACTAACACACACCCACACCCACACCCGTGTGTGTGCGTGTGTGTGTGTATGTGTGTGTGTGTCATGGTTTGGTTTGTCTGTCTGGGTAAGCTCAAACATTACATCAGTCAAACACACTCACATCCACAAACTAAAACAGGCCGATACACTAGATCACGCACGCACTGCTCCACATTCGCTATTCAACACAACTCTGTCTCTCAGGAACACACGCGCGCGCACACAAAGACAACCACACACACACACACACACAATTTCCACTGCTGGAGAATCGGACGTTTCCTGCAAGCGGCCGGGAAAAATGTCTGGACAAACTTAAGACGCACACACATACACACAACGGAACATTTTCAACCCACAATGTTGACATTATATTCCTTTCCAGAGCCCTTCTATCTACAAGCTGGCCAAGTGAAGCAGCGTTTCTCCATTGAGCAGTATCGGGAAGCAAGACTGGAAGACTGTCAGTGATGTCAATGCAGGGTTGGGCTCAATTTAAAAAAAACTGAGGTTTAATCAAATCTCAAAAACAAGAATGATCAACTTGTCAGAGTGTATCTGTAATTTTTATGCTGGATAATTTTTACTGCAATGAAAGCATTCTTTAATGTTTTTTTCAGCGTCTCAATCAAAGTTACTACTAGTGCCTAAGAGACATTAACTGCCCTTTGATATCATGCATGTATAAGGCTGCAAAACTGATCTCGACTGAAGGCCAAAGCATCTTTCATTTTCTTAGACTGCAGCAAGGTTACATTTTCAGTGATGCACTGTTCATTTGCAAGAGAGAATAAGTGACGTACTGCCTTAGAGTCATATCACTGCCTCACATATTTGAGGTTTACAATTCAGATTCAACAAACCACATTTAAAAAGCAATTGGTGTCCATTTTTACATACTAACAGAGTGCCACTCTTTGCAGTCTTTTTCCATAACCTATAAATCAACTCAGCTGATCAAAATCAATTTTGTCACATAAAATGATTATTATTAATGACACCTGCAGCTATTTAGAAAACTACAGTCAGCATCCTTTCGCTGGTCCCATCGTGTGTGTGTGTGTGTGTGTGTGAGCTGGAATCGGTCAAAACAACGACACATACAAGTGACTGTCCTACAAGGCAGCCAGACGAGCAATCGGACCAGTCCTGTTAGTTTGGACCAATATACTCAAGGCAGTATATTATAAGCAGCCTAGCATTACCTAACATGAGCCATAAATTCTGTAGTGATCGCCAAAACAAAACAAAGGTCCCTGGTTTTCCCCAAATTTCGTTAAAATTCCAATTTGAATAGACAAGCTTCACTTTTTAAAACTGATTTCTTTCACGCGTTAGTTAATGTTAGCTTACCTGTAAACAGGCATAATTGCCTTATGCGAAGTTTGTTTTGAAATCTGTAATATTAGCTATGCTGGCAGCTCATCGTTTGTTGACGTAAGAGACTAATGGACTCCGTTTTTAAGCTAATATTAGCTACTGTTGCGCACTGCTGGTGCTGTGGTGGAGCAGAAGAGTTGCGCTAAGGTAAGGCACGCAGGAGATGGCGCAAATGTAGCATTGTAATTGTGAACGAAAATTCAGCCCTTGACAAAGAAATGATCTAAAATCGATCTATTTCCTACACAGGCCTAGAGGACGGCTGGGACTGCATCCTCTTTGCAAACAGTTTCACGCAGCGACAGCCTGTAATTTCCAGCAACCACTCCCCAACCGGTTAGGGAGTGCATGAATGACTGGAATACACCATATTTTCATAAACTGCCATTATTCAATAGATGTGCAAAATGATCTCTAGAGTTAAAACAACATTGCAGTGTCCCAAATACATTTTTAACTACTGCGCGTAATATGTCCCCACTGTTCTATTACCTCCTTGTCCACATGCTGGTTTTCTTAATTCTCTTTACTTTCTGCATCTCCTCCATTATAATCGCTAAATCTGAACACTGTCACAGTCGCCGCCTTCGTAAGTGTTATTCGGGAGGGACGTTTTGCATCCTTATAACTCTTTGACACACTTTCCTTATAATCGCATACATACAGTTTAAGCAAAGTTGTCAGCCAATAGTGTAATACCATTGGAATGCAACCTGAATATATTTAAGGGGGGAAAAAAATTCAAGAACACTTGTTTTATCTCACCCTTCATAACATGACTTTACTTTTAAAGCTGCTTTACGTACCCTTTCAAGATAAGATACATTTTTATTATTTGAAAACAAAAATATAAAGCGGGCTTTTATCATAAGGTGCAGCAGACAAAAAATAAAACTGAGGTTTTACTTAAATCTGACATATAAAATGCATCTCAAGTATCAGAAAGGGCAGGATTTACACAGGTGTTAACTGAAGGAATACATAGCAGCAGAGGGAGTGGCCACTTGAAGATATTACAAATTTGTCATCACGCAACATTCATCCTGACTTTGTAAACCTCCTCCCCAAACAAGGTAGTTCACACATTAAACTGACATTTTTTTTTATGTGGCACTTGGGAATCCGATCGTTTCACCGACTCACTGACTTTTCTAAAAGAGCAAGAGGGAGAAAAAAGGAGAAAGAGAGAGCGGAGGCGAGAGAGAGAGAGATTCTCACAGCTAGATGAAATCAGCCTCTAAAGAAAAGGGAGAGGACAACTTGTGTGAGAAGCACTAAAAAGCCCAAAAGCCATGTTTCAGAACAAACGCCATGCCCCCCACTGTGCTTTTCCACCCACCACAGCTCACACACTCACATCCACGCACTCGCACACACAGGCCTGAAGAAAATTTAACTGTCAGCCGTAAAGTTTTCAACCACACTAAGTGATCTTTTGCCCCCTTTCTCGCCCCACCTTTCTCACCTCCTCCTCCTGCTTATGCAAAACGGTTACTCATCTATCTCTCTGTTGTCCATCCTTCTTTCCGTCCTTTCTCCCTTCTTTTTCTTTTCTTACTCTCTTTCTATTCTATTGTTGCTCTGCAAACTTCATCTCCTTCTCTATCGCTGTCCACCACAGCCTCCTTTTCTTTGCTTTCTCTTCTTCTCCTCTTTCTTTCTCCATCAGTCTGTCCATTCATCCATCCATCACTCTATCAGCACCAAACCGGTGGACACCCTCTCCATCCTATTTTCCTTATAACCTCCTTCCTACCACAAAAAATGAGAAAATATCCCTCTCTCTGTCCATTCTTCATAACACCAACCCCCCACTTACTGCATCCCCACATATACACATGCACACGCACACATATAGACACACACACACTTCTGACTGTGGGCCTCTGACACCCACCTCTTCGTCTCCCCTTCACAAAAGTCTCAAAGACCCCCAGATGTGTGCCCCCTTAATTTCCATTTCAAAAAAGAACCACCTCCCTCCCTCCATCATCCATCTATCCATGTATACACTTCTTCACACACACTGCAGATACTTCAAAAACACACCATTACACACAGCTTATCAGTGACAAGCTTTTTTTTTTCCCCCCATTTTTTTTAAGAGACAAAGAAAAAGAAAAAGCTGGCAAAGACAAATATCTCATATCAGATCCGTTGCTGACACCGATGGTGTGTTTTTTGTTTTCTTTTAGTTGTTTGCCACGGAAACTGAACTGTGTTCCAGCTCTGCACCACACTTTATTGAGCCAGTGCAATATCAATGTATAAACATCAAACACTGCCAACTAGGGTTGTCATGATACTAGAATTTTAAACCCGATATTAACACCCAGGAAAATACTCGATACTTGATACCAAAGGGGCAAAAAAATTACAAAATTATTAGGCTTTTTTTTATATGAAGATTAGAATAATACTGGACCGATCCTGCAACACTACAAATGTACTCAGCTACAGCCCTATTTATTTCCTGTGCTTCTGCTGACTTGGCACCATTGCTGATCACTTGTGGTAAGTATCCATTCCGGTGTCACAATACCAGAAATTTATTAGTCGATACCAATACCAGTAGAATTGCATGATTCTCGATGCCCAGTGTTAGATTATATCAACCTGAGATGCAAAATCCTTTGTAATTCATTTTTTTAAAACAATATTGTTCTTAGATCACATCATTTTAAGCCATTAACCATAAAGCTAATCCAATGACTGCATCTCAGCAAACGAGAGAATGTCAATCTAAAAGCGCTCAAAGCTGCCAAGCAGCCACAAAACTATTACCCCACAGTTATATAATTTCAAACGAGGGGAAAAAAAAAAAAAAAAAAACCTCAGCCAAAAGGTTGTGGCTTAGTGCCCAAAGTCACCTGTTTCATTTTAACTCAAACAATTTACTGCATAAGATTTCATACATTTAAAAAGTCCTTGTACCAGAACAAGCTACAACACCTTCAAATGTGCTGATTAAGCACTCACTGCTGTGGGAGAAGATTAGTCCCTGGCTTTTCAACGTTTATGTGGCTTGAAGAGAAGCCCTGAGGGCATCTGCTCTAACTGTCTGCAGGGGTGTACCCTCTAAAGCCCAAAGCTGCTTTCACACAGTTACTTTACAGTATCAAAAACCAAGCCCAGCACCATCCTGCAGAGAACAGGTGAGGCGGTTAGCTATGCCTAACTTCATTTCTCTGCTTCTTTCAGAAATGTCAAGCCAGACCAGAATCAAGTTGAAAGGGTGTCATATCTCCCTGTGCTTTCTTCCTGCCTTCTGTTATAGGGCAACCAGCCAGGGATACATGAATAAAATAACACGCCAGGCTAGGCCAGACCGGCCCTTCATGGACTACAGTTACAGCAGAATTACAGTTCCACTCCTAATCTGCATTCTCTCATCTTTATTTTCTACAGACTAAACAATCCACACAGCCACAGGCACAAGAAGAAAAAAAGAAGAAAATAGAAGCAAAGTGCGGCTATGCGCTTTAATGAAAAAAACAATGTTAGTCGCTTAAATCATAGTTTTAATTTGACGGGACGCCATAAAAAGTCTGCCCCTTCTAACACACAACCACGCAGAGAAACGCTCACACTGACAGACACACGCATACATGCACCAGAGTGAGGACAAAGACCACTTTGAAAAGTTACTGAGCCACCAGATGTTTTAGTCTGATCCCAGACTACAATACTAATGGGGCTGTACATGCATGTGTGTTTGTGTGAGTGTGAGTGTGAGTGTGTGCATGCAGAGCGGAGAGGGGAGAGAAAGAGAGACAACCCGATAGTTTTACGGTAGTTAAAAAAACGGTTCATTCCTCAGCAGGTATATAGTAGTAACAAGGACACAGGAACACTTTCAGGAGTAAACAAAGTGCTTCACTGCAGATAATCACAGGAGAGAAAGTACAGATTCACATATAAAAATGGCAGTTTTTATATCTGACAGACTTGAAATTGTAAGCATACGCCATTGCAATGAGGGCTCAGAGTATATCACACATACAATTACACCCATCCATAAAATAAACAGGCATTAGGCAGCAGTTGTACGACTGCAAGCCGAGCGACTGGGTCGAGCGTCAAGCACTGCCACAGAAAAATGTGCCACATCAAACCTCAAAAGAATCACGATTCTGAATGAGAGAGAGCACAATAGCAAACAAATGTCAGCTGAAGTGAAAGTTAAATGCGATCTTCAAGCAAGTAAATTAAGTGTTTTGACAGTGATTATAGCATGATTGAGCACACGACACTAACAGTCCTTCTCGTCTTGCGTTACAGTAAAAATAGGAGGCAGAGATTCAGAGATAAAGAAACAGAAAGAGGCACTTAAAGAGGGGGAAAAAAAGAGAAAAAGAAAACGTGAAGTAGAAAAAGAGAAAGCAACAGATTTGTCAGCTAAGAAATCTAAGCTGCGTGTATGTGTGCAGGTTCTTGGTTTGACTGTTGACAGATCAGACAGTTAACCTTCAGTACAGAAATAAACAATCAGTGAGTCAATTCAATCATAACCATGCAGCAAATGAGATAGATTTGACCTCAAGAGGAGAAGATAAGCGTCAGTGGGCTCCTACAATAACTGATAGTGATCTATCAACAGCGCTGTACCGTCTGGAGATGAATGTTTATTGATACTGCAGGCTAAGCATGAGAAGATGTGCAAAGATATGTTGCAGGAACGGATGCCATATCAAAAATATACAATGAACAGTGAACAGACAACAACCACATCAAAACTACTGTAGTTATCACGCGGAAAATTATTAGTCAAATAAGTCCTGATTCCACTAAACTAAAAGCTGATGATATGTGCAATGCAGTTATTGCAACGCAAACGCGCTGTGCACTTTAAAAGCTGTTGACAGAAAGCAAATCTCAAATCCTGAAAGGTGGAAAAAGCTTGATCTCACAGTTTCCTGCTACAAAGCAGGTGGATGTTTTTAGACTTCCTTACAGCGATAAAAAAAAATCTAATGACTTTTTCTCATTCAGGAACAAGCTCTCCTCCCGTCGGAGCAACACAACTTGCATCCAAGTAGCTTCCTTGATTTGGGGGGGAAAAAAAAACAAAAAAAAAAACACTTCTTCTACTTGAGAAAAGTCTCACTGAATTACGCATACAGTACTTGAGAAAAATGGTTCAGCACTCTCCATCTGCGTGCTGCGCAGCCGTTTCGGCTTCGACACAAAGAAGCTAACAACATAAATCACATTCAGATTCCTGCCACTTCTGCCACTGTCACAATTTCCATAGTTAATTTTCGCTGTCTGCCTGCTGGGTGCCGTGTGAAAACGGCAAGAAATTACAGATGGAGCCGTGCTCGTCGCTTAAGACGCTTAAGGAAAAGAGTAAAGAAACACACACGCAAACATCGCGCGTGTAAATACATTTCTGACGCTTGCAGTGATCAAACTCAGCTGACAGTAAATCTACATGCAGAAAAACAATCAAATGTACTTTTTGAAACTAAATTGATGTTTATATTCCATCATATTACATCTCTACAGTGATTACTGTTTGAACTATATTTTATATTATATTTTTATGCACAAATTAAGGCTGTTACAGAAACGCTGACAGTAACATCACAGGTGCACAGACACATTTTGCACGAAGCACGTGAAGTTTGTAGGCAGATAGATTCTGGGTGATTAGACTGTATCCTCTCTTCCTTATCTCACTGTCAGTGTCAAGATACAGAAAAGCTGCAAAGCTTTACATAATGTGCCCTCTAATATGTGCATACAACGAGATAAAGCTAAAAAATATTATCAAATATTTCAACCCACATGTTTCCCGTGATGGATTAGCTTGCTCTCGACCCTTATCAAGTCCGTTGGGGTTGCTTTTTCACATTGCACATTAATAAATCAAGACTAGCAAAAGAAACGATAAATGTAAATGAAATGATGTGACAGCAGAAATTATCGTAGGTCCACTACAGCAGGAGCCGAGGAGTCGCTGTAATCAGATCTCACCTTTCGGTGTTTCGATACTTTTATGGAACTTTCACGTGTGAAACTGCTCGATTTTCTTGGTTGCTATCACAATTAAACCCAGAATGCCAGAGGAGAAGAAAACTCTGCTGTATTAACTTTTAACAAATAGGTGCAAATAGGGTTGATGGAACGCACGTGCAAGACTCAGTAAAAGACAGTTTGCGCTCATCTAATAATGCAGTTATCAAAGGTCTTTGTAGCACCAAGATCTTCTTCATTCAGACAAATCTGATCAGGCTTCCAGGCTTTTTTTACGTATTCTCGAGAGCATCGCTGACAGCTGTTTATAGGATACAGTTGTCTCTTAATGACATACAGCTGTCAACATTTGAGTTCTTTTATCTTGTTTTGTTTTTCCTTCAAACCTGCGGGAACACCTGCTGTAAAGTTTGAGAAAAGGTGCAAGCTGAGGCACCGTTTTCAAGCCACACAGTGTCTGCGATGACTGGCTGTATGAGTGAAGCACGGGGTCAAATTTGTTTAACGTCTGAAAATGCGCAAAATGTTACAAAATCTTTCCATACAACAGCACTGGATGTACTGTTTCATGACTGTGCAATTTTTTTTTTTTTTTTTTTTTTACTTAGAACTTGTTTAAAACGTAATTTATCAAAGGGCTGGAACAAATGCTCCACAGCGTTTTGCACGAGTTCAATGCGCAGATGTGATTGATATCTGAACGTATGGGTGTATGGGAGGCATGAGCGTGATACCGCTGAGTCAAAGCAGACAGAGCTCACCACTCACTCAACCTGCAGGTTTCATTTACCGAGTGCCCTGATACAAATAAGCCAAAGACCTGTTTCACAATTAAATTCTGATCATGGGAAATAAAGATGTAGAGCTCCTGCGATCTGCAGCGCACTTGAGCTATTTAACTGACGCACGGGAATTCACATGGTGGCGGCGAGTTTAAAAATGTCGAGTCTTTCGGTGACAGGAAAGCCTTTATAACCACAAGGCTGTACTGCTGCTTTGTCACCACCTTCAACGGGTAATCCGCTGCACCACCACTTTATCACTCCTTACTGTATCGTGGCAGAAGTATTTTTACTCTCTCAGTTCAAAGGGGCCAAAACTGTCTCATATTTAGGATTAGTGTCCCCCACTCCCCCCACCCCCCAAAAAATAAAAACGAGCAGAAAAAAAAAGAATCATTTGACCCTAAACCAAGACCATGTGCTCGTTATCTGAAGCAGGCGGTCTAAAAGACAGACTTAAAAGTCTAAAATAGACCAAAGACATTAGAGACAAAGTCAAGCCTAAACAAGACTGCAGTAACCACAGACAGAGTGGGGATGACATTTTGGGCATTTAGCAGACGCTCTTTTCCAGACTGACTTCCAGTAAATGCAATGAGAGAATAAACTCAAATCCCTGTATCACCAACGCTGCAAGCACTGAATATAAGTACTAATAGGCCCAAATATGCATACACAGTAAAATAATTTTTAAAAAAAAATTGTGTCCTGAGGACATGAGCAAGCAGAAGACTTGTTAAAAAAAAAAGTGCTAGTTAGAGAACTCAGAGCCAAAGATCCAGAAGACTTACAAAAAAAGGCTTCTGCTTTTCTCTCTAAATAAACTACCAGTGACAAATGGATGTTTCCTTTATCTGAACTGCAGGCAGGCTTGAGATGAATAACGACTGATTCTCTAACAGATGCTATCTTTTCCTGCTATTGGAAACAGTGAGTGTTAGAATAGTTCAACATTTACCATAAAACATTTGAGGAAGGCTTCTCGCATATTCAAAAATACACAAAAGTAAAAGGGAAAAAGCCAAAGTCAAACTTAAAAAGTACCTGAACAGCTGCCCGTGTCTGAAATTTTCAGTCTCAAAGGCCGATTCGTAGTGATCCACAGATTTGCTATCGTGTATTGAAAAAACAACCCGGGGACTGCTTGTTTATAGGAAATCAATATTAAAGACAAGACGAACTGCAATCAGCCCGTCGTTAGTTTTAATGTGTATTTTAACAGGATTCAGAATGCTGCAGTTCCCTGAGAAAGGACGCTCATCAGTTCGGACCAGGAGAGAGCCAGCGACAATGGAGCAGAGGTCAAATTATTACACTGCATTCCCTTTACTAGTGTTAGACCTCAGCGTGAGGCAAACACACTTTACCGCCCCCCCCAAAACTTTTACCACAGCATGCAGAGGGGCATCGCTGAAAGTTTTACAAACTTGCATCAATTCTGTTAACGCTTTTAGGGCATGCGAGATTATCGATTTTACTTTGGAAAATTCACAGCCATATCAGGTTCGTACAGCTTCCCCCCTGATCTTGACGCAGCAAGGCAGCAAAATCAATCACGTCTACCAGCGAAATCACTGCTATTTTCCCCCCAAAAACCGCTTGCTCTGGGTTAAAGGCTCCCTTTACACTCCATTTCATACTGGCCTTTTTCCCCTGTAATGCAGTACCGCTTTGAAACGACCAAAGACAAATGCATGGCAGCCCACAAAATCACTACAGTTGTTCCTCATGTCTTACAGAACATCAAACCATCAATAAAACACAGGAGATACATTCCAGCTAGTTGAACAGGACATTTCTGACTTCCCTCACTCCATGTGTGCGCTCTCTCCCTCTCCCTCACAGCTTTTCTCTCTCTATCTCCGAAAACTTTCTCTCTTGCGAGTTCCACCACAGAGAGACTTCACATATTGCAGCCATATGAGTAAGCCACGGCTGTCTCCACAGCACATACAGACGCACAGGAAAAAGTGCTGTGCTGTCTCCCACTCTGTCTCACACACACACGGGAATGAGTTTTACAAGCAGGGGGGTTCTCTTTAGGAAGTTCTCAACTGTTTTGACATTTAATAGCGGCTATGAACAAAGCCGTAAGATACAATAATATCCAATGTCTGGAGAGCGGAAAATTTTTCAAAGTTACGGAGCTGGATTGATACACGGGAGGATCGAGTGTTTTAGCTAATTTTACAGAGCGCTGGTTAAGGTTATAAAAGGTCTGACAGGGACTCATTACATGCTTGATGTCTTCGGTTATAGGAACAAGTTTTTTGGACCGTCAATAAAACTACACCCAAGGCTGAAGTGCAGCATATCTAAGGCAATAATATAAACACACAATATGGCATTAAAAACATTACCAACCACTTTAATCTTTTAAATTTTTTAAATTAGGATTTTTCTGATTAAAAACCACTTGATCCAAGTTCATTTATGCTTTGGGATAAAACTATTAAATTAATACCATTCATACCAAATATTTAAAAAAAAAATAATAATAATAATAATAATTATAAAGAGCAGAAGACAGACCGGATTGCGCCTACTGGAATTTGTGGAACTGTTAAAAAAGCATCACTGTGGTGCATGCATGCATTGAAAAGCAGATGTGAAAGCACTGTTAGAAAATGTTACACATGGAGCTGATTACATAGCATTAATGTACTTTTTTCTTTTTTTTTTTTAAGTAAAATAATCTGCCATAATCCCGCTTCTTACGGAATACATGTGGCTTACGATGCTGCCAGTTGCTCGGGCAAAAAGTGAGCAGCTTTTCTGCTGGAAAAGCCCAAAACAAAAACGCTCAATATTTAAAGCTTCAGAATCAGACGTGTTCGATTGCTGCTGCAAAGCAAACTAGACACTTAAAGTTTCATACGTAGTGTTTTATTTTCTGAAGCGATCCACACAGTTTTGAGCTGAAGGGAAGCAACTGTGAAACTTTTCCACTGTATCGTGGCCAAGAAGTTGGGTATTTAAGATGCAAATAAAAACTTAGATATTGGCTTAAAACAGCTTTTTAAAGTCTTTGCAGTGGCTTTTTTTATATATATTTTTTTTTCTGCTTAACACTGAAATGCCATGGAGCTACATTTAAAGCACTGTAGGACAACTTTGAAACTGCAATGAACAAATTAATTACTTTATAAAAAAAACAAAAGTAAACACAAAGTGTAACCTCAAACAGCTGTGAACAAGTGTCACAGTGAGGTCTCACAGGCCTCCTCTGCTTTTAAAAAAAAAAAAAAAAACTGAGGTTATCTGCTGAATAAAAGTCGCTCCACGCATAAGGAGTTCTTTGGGGGCCAGAACTGGAGAACTCTGGTGAAGGACTATGTAAAAAGCTTCCTTGCAGTGTGTGCCTCATTGTGCTGGCTTCACATACTCTGCTCTCCCCACAGAGTTGTCATGCCTACCCAGCTCCCCTTATCTCAAAGGAACATCACAGTTTCTTACGACCGAAGAGGAGGGGGGACTTTTTCAAAGTTGAGTGGAAATGCAACTCATGCCTTCCCGGCATCACTCGCGAAACGTCCAACAGCGAGGAAACCAATAAATGCGCGATATTTGATCCGAGAGCCACTTGTTTTCTTCAAAAGTTGATAAGAGAGGATGATTTGGGGGGGGGGGGGGTTCGTGTGGTGGGGGGGGGGGTATCCTTTACGACATTTCACATCCACCATGCGCTCTCGAGTTTCCTAACAATGAAAGATGTGCAAAAGAGAAGAAAAAAAAACAGCGCCATATCGGCTGTAAATCATTTGCTAAACACAATCTCACTGATGTACACTCACGCTTCTTTCCGCTTTAAGTCCCGTAAACAACAAGCAAGCAACTATGTTCATCTTTCAGCTTAAACCTCTTTTCCCCCCTCTGTCTGTCTCTCTCTCTCTCACTCCGCGACGTGCGTCATTCAGAGGAGCAAGAAATCTGAACTTGAGTATCAAGTTTGCAGTTAGAATAGCAATGAAAAAAGTTATCAATGAAAATAACCAAGACGTAGCGCACAGTTTAGTAGTTACACGAGAGTTACCCTGTGGTGGCAAAATCACTTCAAGTCACTGGCTTCTAGGAAATCAATCAGAGTGTCACTTAACGTCAATGGATGCCACAATAAAACAAATAATAAAAAAAAAAACACAAGAAACAAAACTTAAAAAAGAGAAAACACAAACCTACTTTGAGGGCGACTAAAGTCACTCCGCGTCCCCTTGTTGCTGGCTTCAAACTCAGTCTTAAAATCAGAGCAGTCCCCCGGTAGCCCCCCAATTTGTATTTGTGTAGCGTTTGGGTGTCCTAACCTAAATGTAAATTGCCATGTGAATTCAAAGCGGTGCTGCTCTTTTCCCTCTCTCTCATTCAGCAGATCCCCTTCTTTCCTTACCGACGCTGCTCAGGCCGTTAGTTACATAAGACGCAAACCGACTGCTGCCCGTCGTAAAACTACCAACAGCTAACAGAGCAATATTTTGCCTCCTAATCGCACGGCTTCCTTTTTAAGACGAACACATTTCATCTTCCCACTTGTCCGAGAGCATGCATTTCGCCGTCTACAACTCCAAAGCGTTCATCGCCGATGCAATTTTCCCCCCCTTCTTCTTTTGCCGTTTACAATGCCTCTGCACCAACAGAGAGGGCTGTGTGCATGGTGTGCATTTGTGCTGGAAGTGTTTCTTTTGGTGCTGCTTACCTGTTGATCAAAAATAAGCATTAGCCTCTGTTCTCTGTGTGTGTCTCTTTCAGCAGCCTGTTAAGATGGTGGCTGGCTGGCTGGCTGGCTGCTTGGCTGGCTGCTTCGTCTCTTTGTGGGGTTTTTGTTTGTTGATGATGTCGGACGGGGTGACTGTGTCTTGGCTGTCTCTTTTTTTTTCTTTGGTCTGGGAGGGAAAGAGAGATAGTTAAGGCTTCACGGTAGCACATGAAACTAGACTAATACCGACTCATTACAGAGTGAGTTTGGCTCAGGTATTGCAATATTCCGAAGGTATAGTTATGTTATTCAGCCGTGGATGGATTTGCTGGGCACAGCAAAGCAAAAGCAGAGCAGTTGAAAAATCTCTCTCTATATATTTTTTTTCTTTCAGACTAGTGTTATCGCTTTGCTGTGACAGGACCTCTCTGCCTGTCTCTCTGTAGGCTGTGTGCATTACGTCAGAGGAGGAAGACACAGCAGCTCTATTAATATCAAGAAGCCATCCGAAGACTGACTCTTAAAGTGACACACACTGTAATCGCTCTTATTTACACGCTTGATACTAAAGTGAATCAACTGCTCGAGCGAAATCAAAAACGCGGATTCTTAAAGTGAAAGTTTGCTGTAATCTCAGCAGGCTGTCACCTATTTGCACAGTAAAGCAGAGCAACCACTCTGGTCGAGATCAAGAAACCGTGTGATGCCACTTGTTTGGTGATTAGGAAAGCAGCTGAACTGCTCTGCTAAAAATCACACGAAAATAACAAGAGCTGACTTTAACAGTTAGTCTACTCAAGCAAAGTCAAAAATTGTTAAAGGAACGCAGTTCAGACTGAAATAAATCAGCTGCTAAAGTCAAGATCAGTAACACAAACTGCAATCTCACTTTCTGTGCTTACAGTACAAATACAAAACCTCTGCTGAAATAAAAGTTACACTTAAAGTGACCGAAGTTTTATTCTGGTGTGTCAAATTGGCATTGGTCTGATTTAATATTGTTCCTGGCATTAATGTCAAGAAGAGTAAAATTACACTGGGAGGTTTTTTAAGCACTCAGTGTGTTTTTATTTATTTTCACCAAAACACAGAAGGTTTCATTTAAGATAAAATCAAATGTTACATTAAAAAAGTTTTTTGTTTATTTCATTTTAATTTTTTGAAACCTGCTTTATTATCTTGTTTTGGGTTTGTTTGGGGGGGGGGGGTAAATTTCTGTGAGTTATAGATTTGCATGACCATACTTTAACCATACTTCAACCGTAGAATATCCATTTGTGCAACAGTGTAACCAGCTTTTACAACAGTGTTCTACAGTGCCTCTAGTGGTCAAATCGTCACAAAGTAGTTAGATTGAAGCTATTAACACCAATAGAGATTTGCCTTCTTTGCTTAGGAAGAAGTAAAAAATACAATATTAAAATATTCCATTATAAATAAAGGTCTAAAAGCCTAAACTGTTAAGCTTTGTAATTATTGCAGATGATCAGAGCAACATTGTAACCAGTTTTTAAAAACACTGTTCTACAGCGCCTCTAGTGGTGAAATCTCCACAGGGTCGCTTGAAGACTTCATTGCAAAAGTAATTAGACTGAAGCTATTAAGACTGTGGTTAATTCTTTTCTTAGGAAAAATGAAAGAATGGAATATTTTAATATTCCATTCTTTCATTTTGTACATGTAATAACTTAAATCTAAACGGAGCAGCCGGAAGAAGAAGATTTACACCAAGATCTTGCATAATTTATTGATATAATCAAAGGACATTTAATAAACCCATGAAATAAGCCAGGTACCAACATTCTGCTTCTATCACGTTCACTAATATTAAAAATTGTAATAAATCGTTCACAGCCTCAAAATACATGAAAAACTCAAGAGGTCCAAAGTCATATTTTAAATAAGAAAAACCTTGGGCAATATAACATTTTCGGGAAAATGTATTTCATCTTAACCAAATTTGATGTGGTTTCCTTTTGCACTGTAAGATCAGAAACTTAATAGCTCAATCTGGTATCACTACCTATTCAACCAGAGGGCAAATGAAACATGAGCCGGTATGATCAAAATCTTAATCAGTAAATGCATAGATAAGATGATAATTTAGCTTGTCAAGGGAAGGTGTCTACTGAGGACCAGTGAATATCCAGCTTAGTTGATGTAACAGATAATAAATATCATCCTCCCTTCTCTACTATTTAATAATTCCTGTGTGCACTGTTCACCAAAAAATGAGTACTGGTATTTTATTATTCAAGCCACTTTACTCTGCCATGAGTGCATGCAGATGTTTATTGTGGGTGGTGACATGGAAACCAGGCAACATAAAGGCAAGATGAATGTTACTTTCAGTGGGATTTAATATTGTATTTTCAGTAATGGCTTCAGATTTGTTATTGTGGCAAATAATCAAGGAATTGTTTACAAGGATGATCTGTGGGGTGATGTGTATATGAATCTGAAAACCAGTTTGTTGGCAAAGTCCCTCACCCTTCTTTTCAGACCCTCTCCGTCGCACAAATAAGAGAAAGAGACTCTGAACTTTTTGGTTTCTTTTTCAAATGCTGTCCTTAAAAAGCCAAAGGTAAGGATTTTTTTTTTTTTTTTTTTTTTGGCTAAGGAAAGCAATACTGTAGCCTCCAGGCAAACACATTTCTATATCCACCACCTCCAGAGCGGTGTGGGCTTTTCCATAGACCACAGAGAAAAAGACTGAAGAAATAATACACCTGCTGCCTGCCATAAGTTTAATACAAAAAACTCCCATTGTTTTTGTTTTGAAATTTCCATTTTTTTCACTTTCCTTCATTATTTTTCTGTTTCTTCAGCTTGTTTGTTAAGAGAGCGTATATGTTTTTGTCTCCTACTGTGAGACCTGGCACAGACACTGTCAGTCTTACTTTGTGCCGTGCCAGAAAATTCCAACAATTTGTGTTGCCACCGAATTCTCGTTTGAGCAATCTTGTGATTTCCCTCTTTTCTCACAAACTTCACGGCGGTAACTGAAATGTATTTTTGTCTCATGCCTCCCTTATCATCACTTTATCAGATGTTACTCACAAAATTATGAAGGGGTAGCGGTTGATGGGTTGTATTGCTTGGCAGTCATATTAGTAATTTAGTCACTGCTTCTTGTTTGTCTTCACTGTTTCTCAAATTTGAGATGAACTGTTCTAATCCTCTGTATTGAGTGGCTGGGTTATACTTACCTTATTTATTGCATATATGTATATTTTTTACATTAACAACAATTCACATTTAGAACAGTTTCTTTATCAGTGTTATTATGCAATTCAGGATCTTTGATATGTTACATTAACCAAATTATGATAGGCTATTGACTTAAAAATTTAAAAAGGCATAACTCTGTTCTAGATATCAGACGCCCCAAACTGTGGTTGTTATGAACCATACACACATATGTAACTCTATATAGGCCTAAATGTTCACCAATTACCTTCTTTGCTTAGGTTTCAATATTCCTAAACTCTACAAAATAAATAAATTACCAAATTCTGTTTTTTTATACATTAGAATTTTTTTTAAGGGCTTATGAGTGAATTTAAATATTGTGTCTGGTGAACACTGAAGCCAAAGGCTGATACTTGACCACAAAAAAATACAGTTTGAGGATGAAGTGTGATAAAGTTATTAGTCAGTCTTAGATCAATGCTGTTTTTATCCTTGCTGCCAAAGTTTTGGCTCTAGGCAACCTTAATCAGAGAGGACAATGAAGTGTGTATATATACACAACAACTAACCATATCCCAGTAATCAGCAATATGCATAATCCTTGTGAGAACTAGAGCGCTTGAGTCAGCATACATCAAAAATTGCATTTCTTTATTACATAAGCTGTAAATACTTTATTAAATTTTCAAACTGTGTACATGCAAAGCCAATAATGGCTAATACTGCTGTTACAAGAACCTAAAACGCAGGAAATCATAAATAAAAACACACGCACACACACAAAAATTGTGCGGAACTTGATTTGCAGTTGCTGTAACAGAAGGTAACAGATTCCAGGTGTAGATTTTCTGTCTGCCCACTTTGGTGTTTGCCATCATTTAATGTCTGTTTGGGTTTTTTATGTCATTATTAGCAAATGTGTTATAATGTCTTAACTTATAGCTTTAATCTTATGAGAATGAACCGTATCATCCTCAATACGTGATGGAACTACAGTGACATACTTGACAGACGTTTCTCACCAGCGTCACCAAGCTTTGAGATTTAACCCTCAGTGCTGCTTTTATGGGAGGACACTCACACGGACAGACCAGCCGCCAGGCAGCTACTGTGCACAGCAGTGTCAGCAAAAGCGGGTTCCCAGGTGTTTAAGTATCTCTGTTTATATCTGTGACTAGAGCGTACCTTGCTCTTCTTAGTCTCTTACGTCACTTTGCTTATTTGTCGTCTCTCTTTCCACAGTTTGTCTGGAGGCAGCTTGCTGATTTTTTCCAGTTGGTCAGTGTGGCTCACCGGGCGGACATGCGCTTACTTAAACAAAACGCTGCTTTCAGCCGCTTTTCTTATGCAAGAGCTCGGTGATTTAGAGCACTTTTCAAAACATCTTTATCCATTTTCACTTATTTATTTATTTATTGTCATTTTGCATTTATTAGGCATATTGAGCTGTCTTGTTCTTGGATTTCCCGGGAATACCAAATTCACTAGGCTGGTCTAAGAAATGGTCAGAACTTTATACCACTGAGTCACCAGAACTCCCCACCCTATTTTTTTTATATATATTTTCCACATTAGACGTTGTTTGTTGTTGGACTTTCAAGTTTCTCATATTGCTGTTTGCCAAAATAAACTCTTTTTTAAAACTTATTCATAACTCTAACATATTCATATCCATGACCCTCACGTTCCCACTGTTAAAGACATATTAATTCTGACAATATTACTGCAATCTCTAACCTTGGCAACAGAAACAGCAAGCTGAATAATGATCTGTGAAAGCATTTTAAGCAAAAGCCGAGGACTACCATGTGTGGCATAATGTGCGATCCTTTTGCAGCTCAGAAACACTGAAGTAATGATTTGAGCATAATTCAATTAACAGTTAAGTGACGCTGTTGTTTCAAGATAGAAAAACTTCATTATATTAGTCATAAAATCCTTCTTGCAGTGCAAAACAGAGCTGGCTGCAGAGTCCAGCTATCAGCCAAAACAACTGTCAGCCAGACTACACGCTTTACCACGGTTTCCGAAGGCAAGATACACTTTCATGTTCAGTTCTTGCCAAGTGCTTTATCTGCAAGCTGGGTTGCGCCCACAGAGGCTGAAAAAAATAGATGACTATTCCCTGTGGTGGTCCAGCAAAGCGACTGTAGACAGGATCATAACCACAGCCATCATTATCAGTGGAAGGAATGAGCCAAAATCCGTGGTTACCATTTCAAAGTAATTGTTCCTTATCACCACAGAAAAGAAAGGCATTACGTGTTTAAATTCTTTCTTTCGGTGTTTTCTTCATTCCTGTTCAGATTAAACAGACCGGGATAGCAGAGGGGGAAAAAAAGGCAAAGAGAGGAAAATCTGAAATGTTTTATGTCACGGCTGAATCTGCCCTTAAGTCGGCAAGATAACAACTAAGGACTCTTGCAGAATCTAAGTTTTTATCTCTGAAGTGTTTGACCTTCTATCTAAGATGCAAGGGGAGCTCTATCTTGTTGTCAACTGACCTTCAGTAAAGGATGCTCTTTGTGAGAGGGATTACATCAACTGTGAACACAAAGCCCGAGCTGCACTCAAGTCAGCCTTTATTAAATGTGATGGGTAGCTATTTCTGCAGAACTTCCAGAAAGGTGTTTTCTTCCTTCATCATAAAGTCACTGAATTAAGTTTCATTGGGGGGGAAAAAATAGAAATAACTGCTATGCCAAGTTGAATGGACTCACACCCTGTTGTTGTTGTTGTTGTTGTTGTTGTTGTAGGTAGCCCCTAATGCAATGACTGTACCGCTGTAACTTGACAGGACTGTTACCAGGCCAGTAATCCAAGGAATTATGTTTATACTGGATGATTATGTGGGGCACTGTTTACATCCTAATGCTTACATTCAGTGACAGTGCAGGAAGTAGAGCGCTCTTTATACGGTTTAAAAAAAGAGGCCTACGTTTTAAGTCGGTGATGAGAAACAAACCCAGGTCTCTGGTATGAATATGCATATCCACCAACACGCCCCCCCCCCCCCCCCCCCGTTCTGTGTATAACAGACTAAACCGAAACATTCCTTATACTGAATATCCTGAGCAGATATTGTAGAAATAAATAGTTTCAAAAAAAATATTGACTACATCACTTGATGTTGCAAAATTGTCTATTATCATTCTGTCTTTTGATAGTATTGCTAGTTTACTGAGACAGTATGGGTTACCTGTTTTTCACCTGTTTTTCTGTCCTCATCAGCCGAGGCTGTGCAAGAAAGCAGAGCAAAACATCTGTTTTTAGGTCTCCCTGTGTTCAAGCTTCGGTGCTGCTGTGATTTGGAGTTCAATTTCACAGAGCAATACTTACCATGAGGAAGTTCGAGAAATTGTGATCAAATTGCAAACATGTTTGTCACCGTATTTATTAGTGAAGATTCATAAGCTGTTCGAGTGCGCGACTTTACTTCACCGAGTGCATCTGCTCTGTCAGACTTGGTTAAGACGGATGGCTAAAAACATGGCCGGAACACTTTCTCTGTGCACATAGCTCAAGTGTAGTGCTTTACTGGAGATGCAGCCCTGTAATGAGTAACTTTTTCATTCTGCTGGCCACTGAAAAACTGTGGTGATGTCCCTGTAAAGAGTAGCTCCTTTAATGTTGAACACCATCATCTCGACTGAATGTCTGTGCAAATACATACCAATTTTAGTGCAGTTAAAGAGAGTTGCTTTTCCCAACACATGCTTTGAAGGCGGATTTGGAGCTGCAGAAGACTGTCACCACTCGCTGAAAGTCTCTCACGGCATCAGAGATGAGCCCCACTCCTGTGGAGACGAGAGCAGTGGGAAAACATTTGGATTATGTTCCCTGGGTCAGCATTGCACTGGAAATGGAAGTGGCCAAGAGGACTGGTTTATCTATGCTGCGGGTGGTCCATCTACCACAAAATGATGACATTTGATAGTGAGACCAGTCACCTGATGGAAGTGAACATCCTCCCTGAGGTTAACATAATGAGCCTGCCCAAACTCAGCGTGGCTTCTACCAATGACTGTGTGGTGTGACAGGTTGTTAAAGAGGAACTCGCAGCAAAGGTAGATGAAAAGTTTTAGACTTCCTTATAGTGGCTCTGTTTTAGTCATCAGTGGCACAAAAAAAGGTGGTTTATTTTTTATTTTTTTACTTTCATAGAAATAAATACAGTGTATGTTCACACACTGTTTGATACTGTTTCTATCAGGTGATTATTCCTTAAATGCCACCATGTGATCAAAGACACTGATGAGTAGAGCGTAGCACTGGGTGCAAAAGCACAATGCTGCTCACATCGTGTGTTGCAGCAGAGGAGATGTATCGTGAGGTGTAATCTAAAATTTGTTGGATTCTCCTCGTCAAAGGATTTTAAGGCTGACCACTTCAGTCATCTCTGAGTTCACCACGGACCTCAGACCTGCACCCAACCTTTACGATGAGGAGCCGGGCCTCTGTGCTGGCACAGAGTGCACTGAAAACACCACACTGACAGACATTTCCCTTCCCCCCCCCGCCCTACTCAACAGTTTGGATTCTGTGCAGATGCTCTTATTATGTTCCTATTACCAATTAACCTAATCAGTTCAAAAATGTCCCTCAAGCTGTTCCTTTATAGTTCCACTTGCTTTTCCAGCCTTTTGTTGCTCCTCTCCCAACTTTTTTTTTTTGACCTTTGCTTCTGCCCTCACATACAAAATGGGCTAATATTTTTCTTTAAATTGTACTTTTCCTCAGTTCAAACATTTGATATGTTTTCTTTGTCCTATTGCGAACAAAATATGAGTTTATGAGATTTGCAAATCATTGCATTCTATTTTTATTTACATCTTACACAGAATCCTAACATTTTTTTAAATTGGCTTTGCGCCTTCCTGCGACTCCATCCTCTATCCCGAATTGAAATTTGAGCTGAAGAGTTGCCCTTTTGACACGCCGGAGGAGTTCCATTGCACTCTGCAGAGGTAGACATGCAAGAAAAAGCTTCTAGGAAGCGTCCTGAAAACAGCAACCGCGCTGGAAGAACGGCAGCGTTGTAGTCTACCTTGACGGGGAGCAGATCCAATTTAAATATGATTTTTGTGCAAAGCTGCAGAACCGCAGCTCACACCTCATATCAGTCCCTTGATTTGAGGCACACCACGAATCAAAAACGTTGATGAACTTTCATGTTTTTGTCATTTTAAACAATCAACCCACTGTAAACAGGTGGATGCAGGGTTGCCATTCACTCTCTTGTAAACATCAGCTGCTTGAAATCACAGTGGTTACATTAACAGTAGTCTATGGTGTAGTTCAAAGCAAAACAATAATACAGGTAAGGTATTTCACTTTCTCTTGTTGTGTAACGAACTTCTGTCTGTATAGAAGCTTTGCACTAAGCAAACACCTTGAGGGGAAAGTATTTGCACCACAGGGTGCATCTTGTAAAAAGGCCTTGATCATTATGACCATGCAGAGCACTCATATAGCGTAATGATGCCCATGAGGTGGTTTCCATGCTGCGACAAATCTACCATTATGCCAAACAATGCAGCAGATACTTGTTTCACAGCATCCTTCCACCCACTAGAATCTAAATCCAACTATAAAAGGGCGAAAGAGGGAAAAAAAGGTTAAGGTTTTTCTTTTTTTTTTTTTGCTCCCCCCCCCTCCCCGCTGCCCAAAAGTCCAGGTGGTCCCTTCACGTGATGCAAATTATACATGTTTGTTCCTTAATCCAGCTCGTCTACAGCTTTCCCAAGCTCCCGATCTGTTTATACAGCATGTGTCAGTCAGTGAGCTTCATAATGCCCTCACCCTCTCCTCTTTGTTGCGCGATGACACGGGTGTGTTCTCAGTCATGATTAATCACGGTGACACGATTATTCTATGGTGTGGTGTAAATGTCGGTGAAAGCGAAGTCGTGTATAAATACAAACCTGTGGCTTAGGAGCGAACTTATCTGAGACCACGACTGATTTGCAGAAGCAAAGAAGAGCTGTTTGCTGACTGTGCGTTTAATTTGTTTTCTGCACAAATATGGAATCTTTTAATACAATATCAGCTCATAAAGGCCGCAGTGCTTGTTATTTATATACACTGGAAGGAGCCGGGCGAGGAGAGATTGTGGCTTTGAATGCGAAAAGAAAAAAAAAAAAGTTGACACACAGTAAGACGGTTTACAGTTAACAGAATCCACGATCTCTTTTGAGCCTTAAACAGAAAGCTTTTTGTTGCCTTAATCCTTGGCTTTCAAAAACTGTTGCCTCTGAACATAACCCAGGCTGCAAACAATTTAATAAAGCATAAAAAATAAGAGAGAGAGAGCTGAAATATATATTGTTTTCTGAGTACACTGTACAGATTCATATTAAACTTAGCTCTACATAATTAAAGGCTAACTTAGGAAGTTCAGCAGTTGGAATAAGTGATGAGTGTGGCCCGATTTTCCTGCCTGCTGGTGATGCAGTGACAAATAACAAAATAAAAAGGAATTCATAATAGAGGTCAATTAAGCCCGAAAACAACACAAACTAAACCTTGTGTTATAAAATTTGCAGTTTATTAAAACAATAAAGTCCAGGCGAGTATTTCTCATCCAACATGCTTAATAGCTTCTTTTTTTTTTAAATACTTTTTTAATCTCCAAAGAGTTGTATTATGTATAGGCTTGATATATTAATATTCTAAATCTGAGGACATTTTTAATATTATTATAACAGCCAGTGTCTGTGGGTGTTCCGTAACTTCTGAAAATAAATTAATGTAACGCAATAAATATTTATTCACGCATTATATCGGTAATGATACATTTTCTAAAGGCCACAAGAGGTTTCAGTTTCACCCTCATCCATCATAAAAAGGCCCAATCAAATAAGCCCCACCCCACAGAGTGCGATAATATCAGAATATTTGTTCACCTGCAGTAAAATAAAGAGTTTTGTAATAATATCACTGAAACTGAGAACAGAACAATTTCCATAAAACAAATTCATACAGTGGAGTTAATAAAGGTTTTAGTAGATTTCAGATAAAAAGAGGGGGAGGAGGACAGGGGGAAAAATGTGAGATGCTATTTAATGGCAAGCATAACTTCTGGTTTCAGTTTACATGCTGCCTGGCTGCTGGTCCTCCCATATGTCAGTATAACATTTATAGATTTTACATACACACTTCTGCTCACAAATCATCAGCCTGTCTGTCTCTTTCCTCCCTCCTCTGTCTGTACTTCCTCGTCTTCCAGGCCGTTCTGCTATCCAATTTGCTCATTGTGTCCTCCAGCTTTTAGACATAAGTGGGGCATTGACACACACACACACACACACACACACACACACACACACACACACACACACACACACACACTCTCTCAGAAAAAA
>JAVDPK010001632.1:0-20851 GCA_034780415.1 Cichlasoma orientale
CTTTCAGGTGATCATTCCGATTTGCAAAAACTGCCAGACATGACAGGTTTAAAAAAAAAAAAAAAAAAAAAAGGCAAAATGGTGGGATTCCTTTAACAAAGTATGACATTTAATATTTAAAGGTCCTGTTTAAACCAGAGTTAAGCTTAAAAGTTAGATTTTTATAGAATTAAACCTGGAAGAAGAGAAGATTTAGTGAGTGGAAGGCTAACTTAGCAGCCCTTTGCCTATTTTATATATTTTAAAAAATGCCCATGCAAGCTAGATTATTTGTAAGGGCCATAAAAAAGGTGAATATGACAGAACCAGTTATGTTCTGTATGGCTATGTTTTTTTACTCTGTGTGCGAGATCCACTCAGGAAGTGAATACTCGTACATAAACAAGAGAGAGGGAGTTAGATGGGAGTAGGTAAAGCCCAAGGGAGGAAGGGAAATGCCACATTGGTTCATTAACAGATGTTGCAACTGGCAGCCCTTTTTTTTTTTAATGAAAAGGACATGTTGCTCAAGTGTTGAGTGAACATCTGAAGGAGGTGTGGGCTGCAGAAAAACTCTGCCAGAAATGCCCCAGAACAGACCAGCCACAGGGCCCCAACAACACCAACTCCCCCCCCCCCCCCCCTTCACTGATGAGCTCCTCTGCCACTGGACAAAAGCTGCTGCAAGTCAAGCATGAAAGAAGGGGAGGGGGAGCCAAAAAGAAATTAAGGGTGTGTGGGAGAGAAAATAGCAGGGGGCATGAACTGCCAGCTGTTGTGTTCAATGCTGAATTCATGAAGTAAAGAATCCCAAAACATCCATCTTGGACCAGAGAAGCTTAACATTGGCTTCAGGTGATGTCAGATCTGATGCATCATTAATGGGCCTCTGACTACCTTCTTATTTGCGCATGTCAGTCACATTAACACAAATTCCCAAAAAGATGCTCTTCGGTGACATTCACTTCATTGATACTGATGCCCTGAAGAGAAATTGGAGCACTTAGCCTGAATCCAGGAAACTGAGAGACCAGAGAAGCGACCCTGGAGCTTGCTGGGAGTTGTTGTCATGTTCAAGGACGTGCGAGCAGGCTAGGGGCACGCCGGTGCTGCCGATTGAACCTGAGCCTTTGGAGAAAGTGTTCCTCAAAAGCGGCCTCAAGTAATGCATCGAAAGCAAGCAGCATTACGCTGGCAAGGGTTCCGCTTACTTGACAGGACATTTTATTGAGCCAACACAAAGTGCTTGGCATCATAAAAATGTTATCGCCATTCTGCTTTTAGAAGAGGCGGGTCCTAAAAACTCATCTACTTCATTGTTTAGGCGTGCCCCCTTTCTCACTTTCGTGGCTTTTGATTTATGTCGTGTGTGTTCTCTGCATGGAAATTACTCCCGGTGTGTAAACCTATCACTCACTTTCAGCTCTCCAGATAATCGAGGAAAAAGCAGTTTCAACATTTCTGAAGCCTTTTCATCAAAAGTTTTGACTCTATATGCAATAATTATATGTCACAGTTTTGTTTGGGTTTTTTTTTTAATTTCTTTTCTTTTGTTTGTTTGTTTTTGACAATGGCGGCATCTCTGATTACATCATGGAAGGCAGCGAATAAAGCAACAAGCCAAATCAGCCCCCTGAAGTGATATGTATTGGCTGGGGAGATGTATTTTTCCCCCATGTTCTCTGCTGTAATCAAAAGGAGTGACGCTCTGACTGTGACTTCCATCACCACAGGCTAATGGCTAATCAAACAGGAGGGCTGCCAATTCTCAATGGATTTCTCAAGTTGTCCTGCACTCTCTCATTTTCTCCTGTTTATATATTCAGAAAATCGAACCTGCATAATTGACATGCGTGCTTTTTTCTTAATGGGATCCCGTTTTTCAAATTTTTGTACGACCCTTAACAATGCAGTCTCATCAAAGTGTGAATGCCGGATTCATAATTCTCCCTCTATCCAACCTGGCAACATTAAAGAAGTTTCGAATTTTTTAACGCTGTACCCTTTTTAAAGCTTTTCTCTTCATGCCCCAAATATCAGCTTTCTTGTATTCTGTGATGTTCACACTCAGCGGTGCGAGAGATGCAACATTTGCTCGCTCCCATTGTCTTCAACCTTTGTGAGGAGCCACAGTTCAAGGGTCAAAGTTCAAAGACTCTCTGACCCACAGATCTTTTGAAACGCCACATCCCATCAGTTCTCTGGAGCATTCGGAGGAGGATTTGTATGATAAATCAAAAGGCTTTTCCCCCCTCCCACGGACCCAAACTCATTGCTGTCCTACCGTGAGCCCTTCACAACACACACAGTCAAGTCAGCAAGGGGAAATTAACTTTACGACATAACGCTTATTGGCTTATTTGGGAACTAATTTGGTATTTCTGATTTTGAAAAGAAAGAGACCAAATTATAGGAAATAGCCAACAAACCTTTTTTTAAATGGTACAATCAGGGGTTAAAGTGGGCTGGAACGATCTGGAATGGCTTTCCGGCACTTTCAATTAACGAGCAATTAAATCGAATTCAAATTACTGTCGAATTAGTTAATTTTGCATGTGCTGCAGCCTGGCGTTGCTTCCAGTGATGGCATGGAATAAGCATCCTGTGTTTCCGCTCGCAACTTCAACACGTTCCTTTTTCCTTCTCATTCCTGTAACGCGTTCATGGTGCAAATGTCAGTAACGTTACGGTCGCGTTACTTCAGCATCCAGTTAGCACTACAGAAGAGGAGTGAGACTAACCGGAGCGAAGCTTTTTCAGGTGCAGCTTTTCAAACAGGTCAACAAATATGACCAAAACCACGAAAAATGTGTTGCTGAATTGCAAACAAATCAAAGTATGCTAGCTTTGTGTTATTCAGAGGTCGCATGAAAATTACCAGTGCAGGCTACACTGGATACACCGGTGGTACGAAGCGGGCTGTGGTGTTCAGGGTGACTGTTCGGTTACTAGAAGACACATTTATATTTCAGGTGATGTTGCTGATTCAATTCATTCACCAAATTCTACTTTTAACCTCTGGGTGCAATATTACGGCAAATCCTATTATTTTATGTTCTGTTTATGCCTTTCACTGTACCGTAGAGTAATTTAGTGTAACAAGCTCATTTAGTGTCACATTGCTCCTTTCCAGAAACACCCAAAACCTGCACACAGTTTTAAAAAGCATCAGAGAAGAGGCACACCTGGCAGGTGAATCTAGTTTGACTGGACTTTAAAAGAGAATTACATCAAACTTGGAAAAGATTATGCTAACAAAACAAACAAACAAAAAAAATCTAAAACTTCTTAATAGGCTCAGTGTGCCCCACTCTGGGATGTGTTGCTTATTTGGCATTCGCCAAAATGTTACCGCAGTCTGGCTAATCTCAGAATAACTTCTGAGTTATAGGTTAACAATTAGGGAATGTTCTGCTGCTGAAGACAGTCTGGATTCAAGATAAATTGGCTCTTTTAGTGTCAACTTGTTTGTATTTAATGCATTCCACCCAACAGATTCGTCTGTGGCAATATATTTTAATGGTCTAGCCTTGCCTCAGGCCATGGAGGTTGAGTGAAATTGGAGAGTCTGGCGAAGACTAGAGTTACATTTATTAAGAGCAAACAGTCATTATATGGATAGAAAAACAGAGTTTAACCCATTACAAATCTGCAAAACCAAGGAAAGCTAAGAGATCAGGTAGGTAATGAAACACGTGTTTTTTATTCAGGTGTTTAAAAGAAAGGTCCCCTTTTTTCCCATCTCTTTGTAACAAACACACACACGCACGCTGACACACTCAGTGGTCGCAGCCGTGACATGTGGGGCACAGCAATGTGGCGAACAAGTTTCAGGACACTCCCCGCTGGTCTCAGTCTGTGGTGCCGACCGCCTGTCGGCCAACCTCTGGCCGCCATCTGTATCCCATTAGAGCCACGAGAGGGCTGCGGTGCTGAGAGCACGAGAAAAAAAAATCCACTGTGTTCCCCTCAAAGTCATCCTGCATTATTTAATTACAGAGCACACTCCATAAACTTCATGTTATTAACACAGTGGGAGCACATAAAATTATATTGGATAAAGGGACACCGAGGCTCAATCAGTGACTGACTTGTGCAAACAGAGGATTCGGGCCAGCGATGGTCAGTTATTGTTGGAGAACACTCACGGATCTGTTTGATAATTGTTGTGTATGAAACACGTTTGCCAAACTTTGTTATTCAGGGTGCATTCACCGCAACAATGACGCATTCCCCATCAGTCCCGCTCTCTTTCGAAGATCTTTCCTTGTCTAGGACAGCCAAAACAAATGCCACACTACATTTTCATTCATTAAAAAAAAAGCATGAAATTCGCTCAGGTTTTGGTTGTGAGCTGGCCTGGTGTCAGAAGTCTTTTCATATGTGCACGGAAACTCTACGCCATCAGTCAGATAGCTGCAGAGGGGATTAGGGGTCACAGGTTTTGAGGCCACACTTCATGACCTCAATCAATGCTATAGGGGACATTCACAAAAACTAAAACTATCCAGATGATGACCTTTAACCTTAGCTCTGCACTCAACAACCTCTGATTAAGGTGGACGTTGCCTCTGGCCTTGGGAGACCAAGCACCTCCATCATAGCCGGACCGAGGATTAGGCTCAGGAACCAAACATACTCACACACAAATGCTGGCTGTTTTCCATCCTCCCCCCTCCTTTCCTCTTTCCTCCAATGAAGCTTTTGTGCTTCACCGACTCCTGTGAATTTCTCAGCCGGGGAAGTTACTTGTCTCCGACACTTTACGTTGTTTAGATTTGCGGAAAATTAAAAACAGAACCTGTCACCTGCCCGCTTATAACCGCAGAAGCTGGCCAAACACAACAATTAGCCGGCATGAAAGTTTTATGCAATGCCATCGCGGTGTGTTTGTGTAACGGCAGAGCAGACAGAGAGAACACACCTGAGATGTACTGGCTATACTGTGAAAGCGCATTTCAACTTCAAATGAATTCGCAGCAGGCAGGAAAAGACACGGACTGACCTGAATAAATATTGGACAGGCTGCGTACCCGCCCCAAAAATGGAAATCAGCCGATTGATTTCAGGATAGCGCTGCGCATATTTTCTGAAATGGCTTTTATCGCTGCCACTGAAAGTCATATAAGGAAATCTAATGTCTCTGTAATGTAAATATAATGCCACTAATCCGAAGGCGCAAGGAAGCTTGAAATCTCCTAAAGCAGGCATGCAGCAGCTCCTAAATATGTAATACCGTTAAATCAAATTAGAATACCACTGTCTGACCAGAACGGAAGCCGGCGTGCACCTAACATTGGAAGATAATTCAACAAGCACACTGAGAGGAAAGCAGATTAATTTGCACCAAATTTATCCAGCAGATTGTTCCAGCGAACATTTCCATTTTTCAGTCAATTATTCTCTTACTGTTGGATTGGCAGCAGAGCAGCACAGAGGATATCACACCTCTTTTGTCAGACTAAACCCATTTTTGTCACTGGCTTTGGCAGCGGAGGCCTTGTACGTGACATTTCAACCCCCATGCCAACCCCTGCGGCAGGAAATACAGTGGCTTCTCAGCAGCGTGGGCATGCTGCCTTTGATGGAGGCTGTCTGGTTCTGAGTGGCACAGTTGGCCTGGATTGGTTTTAATACCCGGCATCAGCTTTTATGTGTGTGTTTTTGAGATTGTGTCGCAGACATGGAGAAGAGAAAAAGATTTACACAGAGAAATCACTGCATTCAGCGACGGAAGCGGCACATCACTTAGATCTCTTTCAGATTGGCCGTGATTAGCTTTAGACCTTACAGCTCGGAGCGTCTTTTATCATGGGCCCAGAGCTGAGGTCAGCAGGAAAAATTTTGCTTCCAAGGAGCCAGACATTGTTTTAATTTTTAAAGTGGTCTTGAGCAGTGGTTCTCCAGGCTTTCCGGAGGTCTCTTAAAGTTCCCCTTTGGACATTGCCTGCTTTGCCGCTCGTTTTCAGTCCACTCCTTGTATCTGACCATTTTCAGAGGAATGTTTTGTTTGTTAAGCACTTAACATTGACCTATGAAACATTCAAGCAATAAAAAGCCACCTAAATCAAGCGATGAACCAGTGTTGTGTCTACGCATAACAAATTTTAAATTGTATCTTTAGTCACTTTGTTACTAGCAGGCTGTTGCAAAAACACATCATTTGTTGTGATTACATTCATTGAATCTAAAACAAATACCAAAGATAACACAGTTTGACAGGTCATCAGATTTAATTCCACCATGCAATACCATCTGGAAAGCATCTGCCTGGCAACAGCTTCATTTTTAGTATGACAATGATCCCAAACACACTGATAAGGTAGTAAAAGTATACCTGGATAGAAAAACACACAATGGAACATCATCAGTTATGGATTGGCCTCCCCAGAGCCAACGTTACTGAAGCAGTGTGGGATCAAATTGACAGTAAATGGAACAAAAGGCGGCCAACATCCAAAGAACAGCTTTAAATGTCCTTCAAGAAGCCCGGAGAACTATTCTTGAAGACAGTTTGAAGCAAATAAGTGTACTGTCTGTAATTAATTGTCTCATTAATAACAAATGTCATCTGCTGTCAGCTACTAAAATAATTCACGTGTTCTTCATTCAAGCTTCTACCGATTTGCTCTTGTACATCTTGCAGCCACGTGTTGCGCTAATTAAAATCAATTGACAATAAAAGTGAATTGTCCCTCCTAATTTGTTGCACACATATTTCTTATTTGTTGGTCATTTAGTTTTCAGAGACTGAAAAATGTCACAGAGGAGATTTTTAGTACCGTATCACCCCAATAGAGCGCTTCGCTCTCAGACTGCTGGCTTGCTTGTGGTTCCTAGGATACTTAAGAGTAGAATGGGAGGCAGAGCCTTCAGCTTTCAGGCCCCTCTTCTGTGGAACCAGCTCCCAGTTTGAATTCTTCATTTTTAGGCTTAAAACCTTCCTTTTTGATCACTCTTACAGTTAGAGCTGGATCAGGTGATCCATCCCTTACTTATGCTGCAATAGGCCTAGGCTGCTGGGGGGCACTCCATTGATGCAGTGTTTATTTTTCATCCACCTTTTTTCACTCTCTGTGTGTTTATAAACCCACTCTGCATTAATCATGAGTTATTATTAATCTCTGGCTCGCTTCCACAGCATGTATTTTGTCTTGTCTCCCTCCCCTCACCCGCAACTGGTCGCGGCAGATGACTACCCCCCCCCCCCGAGTCCGATTCTACCGGAGGTTTCTTCCTGTTAAAAGGGAGTTTTTCCTTCCCACTGTCGCCGAGTGCTTGCTCATAAAGGGTCTTTGACTGTCGGGTTTTCTCTGTAATTTCTGTTGGGTTTACTTTACACTATAAAGAGCCTTGAGACGACTGTTTGTTGTGATTTGGCGCTGTATAAAAAAATTGCATTGAATTGAATTGTATGTGTTGCCCACACACAGATACACACACACAAACTCATAAAATTCTTCAGGCCCGGTCATGTGCCCGTGCTCTCTGTTCAACTGGAGGCCTTTTGTGGTTAACTGGTCACCTGACCCCAAATGCCCATTCACACTCCCCACACACAAGCAAGGCCTTCACACACATGCTCATAAAGCCGCACGCTGCACACACTTCTGGATGCACAAAGAGGCACATTCACAAATAGTGCGTCCTGACTGCATGTCTTGTGCATCTTTTCTGTGCGTGGTTTTTGTGGAGCAGATGGGAGTTAATAGTGCTGCCAAGTTGAATATCATTCAGAGAAATTTGACAGATTAAAAATTCACATCAAAGCAGCTTTAAAAACCACCAACGTGCAGCTGTGACAAATGCTGCTCTTAATTTCAGCAGATGTATCAGAAACACAAACATAGAGCTGAACTGCTGACCTAATCTGGTGGACAGTGCCTGCCAGTAATGCCTGTTATCACGATGTGAAAATAAAAATCTTGTTTCAGTGACAAAACTGTAGCGAAACCGTGTAACCAAACTGATCAGCTGACAAACCCAACTCAAAGTTCAGAGTTTTGCTCATTTGTCAGCCCTATGAATAATTTTAGTTCAGCATCACTTGGGTCTTATTTTATTGCACCAGTGAAAAAAAAATCCATTTTTAAGGCTGTGTTTGATTTATTTACTATTGTGCCGGCTTCTTTGCTCCACAGCTGTCAGATCTTTTGTCTGTGCCGGCTGGTCACACAGCTGGCAGTCAGCTGAGGTGTCACCACAGTGTCCTCATGTGTACTCGCACGTGAGAGAGTGAGATGCTGTAAATTAATTTTAATGCATGTTTGATTCTGTGACATTGTTCTGTTAATGAGAAGACACACCCCACTGAAACTGTACAGCAATACGGCTTATCGCACAGTGAGTGGAACATCGTACAGGAAACGTGAAATCATTCATCGGCGCATCGAGCGCATGGACGCTTACACCAGAAAAGGGATGAAATCTTTATTCCATTTTTACTCATCAGCCACAATTTGATGAATGTCATGTGCTACCTAATGTGTGTTTTCCCTCTCCACACAGGATTATCTATGATGGTGCTCTGTGGTTATAGCTATGATGTTTTCTTTACATAGAGGGGTGTGGTGTGGAATGGATCAGGGGTATTTCCGGGGACTTGGTCTGGCTCCTTATTTTCAAAGCATAGTGTTAAACCACAGGAATGCTCTTTGCTGCATTTGACAGTTTCACCAGCTGTTTGTCTCTGTGAACTGTCTCATCTAAATTCTATAGCAGCATTTTTTCCCTGAACTGCTGTCTGTGTATAAGTGTATTCGTGTGTGTGTGTGTGTGTGTGTGTGTGTGTGTGTGTGTGTGTGTGTGTGTGTGTGTGTGTGTGTGTGTGTGTGTGAACAGAAAACGGTGGAAAATACTTCCCAGTTCTTTTCTACTTTCACACTAAAGATTTTCTGTTCACTTTACTGCTCTTATTACAGGTACAGTCAGTAATTGTTTGAGGTTAGTTAATAGAAAATAAAGATTTTGTTCTCATAAATATGCATAGATTAGTGTGTGATTACACCTTCCAACAAACTGATGCATTCTCATAAACTTATATTTAATCCATTAAAATACATTGGAGCCAGTGCCAGTTTGTGGAAGCTGCAAAGTTCTCCCCACCATATTTGAATAAAGTGGCAGGGAAGGACATCTCCCTCCGACTAACCGCGTTTTACGTATTTGGCTAGAGAACCCCACATATGTAATATGCAAAAGGAAGTGGAGAAGTTGTAGGTATTTGTGTGCCATGGAGAGACATTTAAATTCATCCCTCCACCTTCAGACTCAAGATATGAAGGATCATACTTGTGTTTTATCCTCACAGAAGGGGTCCGCTTCACCAAAGAAAAGAAAAGACACAACATCCCCGGAATCTTAATAAAATGTCACCCTCTTCCTCCTCACCTCAAACCTCATCTCCTGAGCTGAAGTCAGGGCTTTAACACGTGAAAATGTGCATAAACATGCTGATTTATTCCAGATAATGTCACAATTATTTACTGCAAACAGCTCAGACATGTGACACTCTTGTCTCCAGACAGCTGACAACAAGCTGGCTAAACAACAACAGCTGGTCATAAGCTAACATTATACCAGCTAAAATTAGGCTCGAGTGTCCTAAAAATCTGATACACACTCTGATAACTAGTTTGATTACATCATATCCATCCATTCAGTGTCCAAGTCCACAAAGTTAGATCCAAGACAGTTTCACTAATGCCGGAGAACAGCAGCGCTTACTGACAGAAAAGTTCAGGATATCTTGGGGTTTTTTGCAGTTTCTCTGAGCATTGCACAGTCTGAGCTTAGGCTGAATTTGCTGGGACATCCACTCCTGGGAAGACTGTGGAATTGTGCTAACACACACCTGAACGCTCCAGACCACCAAACTACCAAAACTTCTGCTTTCATGGAGGTGCTCTGATTTGCTGATGATCAGTTAATCAAGTGCAGAAATGATCAATTTAAAAAAACAAAACAATTAAATTCTTATTTTTATTATTAATAAAGAAGTACCAATTCCTCACTTCAGAGATTCTGCAACAAATGTCAATTTTTTCAAATTTCTGATTAATAAAACAATCATTTCACTTTAGTTTCATCTTTGTTCCCTGTGAAGAATTGTGGCTTTGCTGGTTTTACATTCCTTCTCTCACACTGCAGTCAAGCCTTCTTGCATTCGCTTTAAAAAATTGTGATTTTTCTGCTGTAGTTTTGTCAACAAGTTCTTCATACTTACAGAATAATTATACTGTGTTGGGGGGGTAGTGTAGTTTATTTTCCTACTAATAAAGATGCATGCACATATTGTACGATATATCATGTGGGAAAAATGTATGCAGATTAAAACCACTTTACACAGTTCACACACACACATACACAGACACACACGTGCAACACAGGAAACACGATTTACCCCCAACTTTCCTGTTAGTGCATCATTAATACCAACATACACGCTCATAATTACATGCAAACATGGTTTTATGGGCTCCCACCTGTGTCAATAGAGTGTCAGTTTATTTAGCTTTAGCTGTGGGCTAAAGGGTTAGCTGTTTCCTTGTCTGCACGCCTCAAGGGTGCAAGTTGAATAAAGATTACATGTGTCATTATATTAAGTAGCAACAGCGCTTGTTCTGCGAGCAGTAATATAGGGTGACATACATTTTACATGAGTTCCACTGACCGGCTACTGCTCCAAGGTTGCTCACTTCATTTAAAGCACGGACAGAATTAATTAGGTAAATGTCTCAGAGGTTAATCATTTCCCCACTTCTCTTTTTTTTCCAGGAAAGTGTTTTCTCTCTCTCTCTCTGCTCTGCTTATAGGCTTTGTCTTAACGCAGTTCTATACATGCTGATTCTGTTCCTCTTTTAATTTTCTTTGTCCCTTTTTATTTAATCCCTTCTCGCTTGCTCCCTCTCTTAAATTACATCTATTTGCATTTAAAAGTCAAACCAGGTGACCTTGTTTGATTTCTTACACTATTGCATGCACGCACGCATTAAAACACATTTCTCTCTTTCTCATTCTTGCTCTCTTTCTCTCTCTCACACACACACGCGCACACACACACACACACACACACACTCACATAAGCACAGTGATTAGAGGGTGGTCTGTAAAGCCTGAGGTTAAGTTGATTAATTAAAACTGATATAGATTAATTAGCTGTAGCGACACTTTGATCTATGAAATCACCTCCATATGTGTAGTCAGCTATGTATTTAGCACCGAGGTGGCCTGCATATGTAGGCAGGAGGTTGCATGTGGTTCATTATGAGTCTCCAAACTGTCTTAACCCAACATAAAGACAGATGGTAAACAATAAATCTAAACATATTTTGCATAGCAAACAACTCTAATGTGTATTTCAGTGGATTCAGTTGATAGTGATTTCAAGAGATTTTTTACTAAGCAGGCCAACTTTTGCAAAAATAGAACAGAATTGCTAATCCTAAGAGATCTTTCTAAACTCCAGTTATAAAGTGCTTGCGGCGTGCAAAATCAAGTAAAAGATTATACTGAAAAAAATGAAAAGAAAGATTAAAAAAAATAAGCAAGTAATCATTTAAATACTGAATTAATGAATTTAATAAAATGAAGAATTATTCTGGCCTGGCCAAAAATAAGTCACCATCTGGACTAAGCAAACAGGTGAGAGCCTTCCAGTTATTAACGTGTTCCGGCTGGCAACAGGTTATTTAACCCTAACTGATGCAGTGAGTAGCTACTCATTTCTTAAACCATGTTGGAGGATATATCCCGGGGTCGTGGAAAAGATGTTACTCCACTTGAGAACAGTTGAATTATTGGCCTCCATCAAGCAAAGAAGACAACGAAGTGGATTGCTGAAACTACTAAAAGTGGGTTAAGAATTGTCCAAGGCGTTATTAAAACCTGGAGGGACAGAAGTGAACCGTCATCTCTGAATGATCTGTTTGTGATTGTGAAATCCAAGGGCACTCAAAGGATTGGGACGAAACAACTGTGTAGCCTTAAGAAAACCACTCAAGGAGGCTAACTAAAAAAAAAAAAAAAAAGGCTTCAATTTCCTAGAGAACATAAAGATCGGACTCTGGAGCAATGGGAAAAGGGGCTGTGATGAGTCCAGATTTAACCTGTTCCAGAGTGATGAGCGCATCAGGTGCATCCATCATGCCCAGTCTTTAACATATAGGCCTTGCTGTGCTTGGTCAGGTGGAGGTTCAGCAATATTATGTGCCAAAAAACTAAGGTCAGCTGAGTACCTGAATTCACTGAATGACTGGATTTTTCCATCAGTGGAGTTTTTTCTTTACACAGCGGTCCAGCTCTCCCATCACCAATACAAGATCTAGGAGAAAAATTAATGCAACTCTGGATGAAAAATACATGCTGGAACATGTTGCATAAGCTTTTTGAAATGATGCCAAGGCAAATGTGAACCCCCCAAGGTGTCTAGCTTTTTTTCTTTGACTGGGCAGTTCTTAAGAAGAAGATTTAAAAGAAGTCGCTGACTCTTCTGAGCAAAAAGGTTCAGATCACTTTATTTTTAGGGGGGAAAATATCAGAAAATGTAGATATGGCAAACGTTATATGTGCAAAACATCTTTTTCTAGGTTACCTGAGGGCGGCGAGTGAGAAGGTGCTTGTCCCAAAGTATCACAGCAGCTACAGCAGCTGACACATAAAAAGATAAAAACACAGAACATTCAATCAGATGGTTACCCTCCTCTGAAAACTATTAAAACCTATTAAAAAGCAGTTGTAAAAAAATTATTTCAAGCGCCAATGAAAGAAAAGTGACCCGGATCATCCATCCGTCTCGATTTCTTTCCATCCAGCTCATCCTTCATCTCCTCAGCAGAGAGAGGGTCTACCACTGGCTTGGATCATTAAAAATCAATATGGCTGCTTCTTTAGAGTTTGAACTGCGTGTGAATTGGTGAGAGAGGGGGACAATTCCCCGGTGCTAAGCCCTCCAAGTCACATGTGGTTTGTCAAGCTTTGTCAGAGGACAAAAAGGGAGAGAGAGGCAGCGACAGAGGAAGGGAGTGAAGGAGTGTGTGTGCATGTGTGCGTGTGTGTGTGTGTACAGCATAAGGGTGAGAGTGCTGAGGATGAGTGGGGAGGCATAGCTGCTGGGGTCTCCATGGCAATGATGCTAGTTAGCTAGGTAGCACTCAGGGGCCCTGGAGAAAAGTGACAATACAAGGGACTTAGCAGCAGCCGCAGCCCAGCAGCCGCACTGCATTAATGAGATTTTTCACACTTATTATATACACACACTCCCAGCTAGTGCCAGAGCCGGAGCGGCCCAGTGATGAGTGCTCATTGTGCACCCGGGCAGGCCCTGTTTCTCCGAGCGTGTGTGTTTGACAACAAAATTAGGAGCAGCTTGCGATTGTTTACAATTAGATGCACAAAGAAATGTATACAAACACACATAATCAGTGTTTTTTTTTTTCTCTCTCAATCAGTTTTCAAATTCTGCTACCCCTACACAAACTACAAAAAAGTAAACAAACAAAAGAAGACTAAATTATACAGCTGGAGTCCAGGCTGTTATTACAAAAACCATTTTGCCCCTTTAACACGCAGTATTGCTTTATCTCCAGCATAAAGCTGCACAAGAGAACTGTCGTCTTTCTCTTCATTTCTAAGTGCTAGAAAAGGAAATGTGTAGCAACAATGCTTCAGCAGCTGCAACAACCTCTCTTTTGTTTGAATGCTGTTTGCTACATAATGGTGCAGAACCCTGTTCAATTATATTTTCAAACCCTATAATCTAATCTCCAAAATATATTTGGCCCAGAATAACCATCCAGGTTAGGAGTTAACAGTGTGAGGACCATGCAGGAGCCGCAGTGAATAAATAAAATGTGAGACATTTATTTAAAGCCAAGCAAACAGAGAGGTAACTAGACGCAGGTGAAACACACAGGTGAAGACTATCAATGAGACATGAAATGCAAGACACAGAAGACATATAACTACCAAAATAAAACAGGAAGTGAGCGACCATAAATGAAACAGGGAAACATGAATGAACCTGACAGAGGGGACCATAAATACATACTGGAACTGAAGAAAAACAAGGCCTAAGGACTAAAAACAAAATAAATCAAGAATTAAAAAAAAAACAAAAACTCGGGATCGTGAGAGAAAAGCATCAATTATTTTCTCAGCAAGGGAAATTTAACACAATAATAAACCTTTTATTTTTCCTTTATTTTTTTCTGTTTTTCTTTTGGTCCAAGTCCCTTCTGGCTGTTTGTAATTGCTTGTGTTTTCTTCTGATGTCTAATTTTATCATTTTTGTTGTGAAGTCGTTTGAGGTTCACTAAATGCTAAAACAATATGTGAACTTTCATGAATTCTGTAAAAAAAAACAAAACTGCAAGATTAAAAAAAAAAGAACAATCGTATCTCCAGAGATTTAGTGATGGTCTGCACAAAGTGAAATGGGGACACTACAGGCACAATATAAACCGATCTAAGTTAAAACATGGCAGTTTAATTTTAAATTCATTTGAATTAATTTTTATTTATGTAGCAGCAATGCACAACAGTCACCTCAAGGCGTTTGATATTGTAAAGACCCTACAGTATTAGAAAGGCTCCTTGACTGCACTGTGAGATAATCCATAGAAAACAAATGGGCACAAGATTAGGATAAGAATAAATTTTAAATAAGCTGAACCATCTCATATATAATCTATGTGTGTTTTCTAATTCCACTATTTCTCCACAGAGCAGCCAGAACATTACATGAACTTCTAATTTAAATGTTTTTATGTAGGATCAGGAAGTCCTTAGCATATATATTTGTTCTTTCTTTACTTTATGCATCATCTATGTAATTTGTCTCTTGGGCCGCAGCCAAACTGCCCATATGAAATCTTTTTATTCATTGCCGAATCAATGCAAAAATTTCTACACTAAGAATTCAGGCTAAATCACAGTCAGTTTGGACTGATCAAGTCTGTCCTGATGAAAAACCTAATTCTTGGTGAGAGCATCTTTATGAATAATGTCAAGTCATTTATGAGCCAGATTAGCACTTGCTGCTGTTTAGGAACAGTACTATATATAACGCCGAGCCTGAGAGCACACCAGGAGGAAAATGTGAATGTGATTGTGCGAAGGGAGTTTTCCTCTGCTGCCAGGCTGCTGGCTTAGATTAAAGCAGCTGTCAATTGATCAAATATTTACATTTTCCTTCCCCTTTTTTTCCTCCTTTCTCTTTTTCTCTTTTAATTTCCTGCATTTGCGTTCTGTGTGTGTTCATTCTCACACGTCGGAGAGGGCGCATACACACGGTGCACACGCGGACACGTACATTCAGAAGTAATGCAGGCAAACGCAAACACGTGCACTCTGTAGCATCCATTTTCATGAGGGGCAGGGTAGAGTAAATCCTTTTTGCAGCACTGACGGCACATGCCCCCTCAAGAGTCGCAAAGGGCAGGGGTCAAAGTGCAAAGGGCACGCCCCTATCACGGTGCTAGTGTCGTTCTCAGGGGGAACATTCTCACCAGTGTGAGGTTACGAAATCACTTGTAAAGTTAGATGGGCCGAGTTAAATGCAATTAGAGTGCCGAATTTCTCCCCTCATCATCATTTTTCAACTACCTATGAGACTTTTTTTGATAAGTGTCACTTTATTTTTGGTTGAAGTTTTAAGTGATTATCCGGTCTGAAATTTGGTGGTGGGGTTTTAAAAAAAAAACTGAATGAAACTTTAGCAAGCGGTATTTCATGCTCGTTAATTATTGATCAGACAGCCAAGTAATATTTAACTTGTGTGTAAACAGACTGAGAAGCTTAAATGAGAAAGACTTTGATCTGAATCCAAAAGGAGTTTAGTGAGCTCAGATATTTGCGAGCACCAACTGTCACTGAGTTTAGTTTATGTAAACAAACAAACAAAAGATTGAAAACAGATCATGCAGTCATCACATGCTGCTATCAGTTATGAATGAAAGTACTAGAGACCGACTGATATGGGATTTTTTTAAACCGATACCGATATTTGGTGATTTAAAAATGAGATATATCAGCCAATAATTGTTTTTCTTTCAAACACACGAAACATAAACAGACCTTATGTGTAATTATTTATGAGTTCTTGTTTAGATAATATGCTTGGATCAGATGGTTGTTGTGTTTGTGGCGTCCCAAGCACTTGTGTTGCCAACAGGAAAATTGCCCTCTGGTGGAGACACTGTGCAACATCACACACACATATATATATATGTTGGCTATGTCAGTATATCAGTCGGGCTCTAGAAAGCACAGAAAACACTCCTTTCCTGTCAACCTTTATTGAGGGAAGCAATAGGATTAAAGACTTGTTGAAAAAGAGCTGAATTTTAGGGTGAGGAGGCTATTTTGTAACTACATAGCGGGAGGGTAATTCTGATTGCTGGCGTTTTGCTGTAGCCTCTTTGTGTGTGCATGTGCTGTGTGTGGTTTGTGTGTCAGCAGAGAGTACATGTTTACAGCCCATGTAAGTGTTTGTGTGCCTGCATATCTATGTCTCACCTCCTCCTCACCCTGCTCTGCTGAGAGATGAACAGATGGACACAGTTGGGGGGGGAGGACGGAGTCTAGCGAGGCACAGCGAAAACAAAGAGAAGGAGGATGGAGTTTTCTATCTCGTCTCCCCTCCTTCCACCATAACACAAGACACCAAGCTGTGCCGCAGACGTGCCAGACTAACAGGTGATACAAAGGTGTCTTTGAGGGAGCATTTGGGTGACAGTAGGACGATGCAGATAGCAACCTGGGTGACAAAGGTGACACCGTGTTAAAGAAATGACACTGGAAAGGTGTGCAGATGGCACGAATGTGATTTGCAAGGTGCTCACAGGTGAAGTTACAACCAGGCAGCAGAGAGACATGCATGAGGAAAATAGTTATTAAAAGTTAAGTCATATTGTTATCAATGCGGCCGCTCTTCCATCCTGAAGAGGATGGATATCCATCCTCTTCAGGGTCACGGGGGTTGCTGTGAGGCAACGGCGCTAACCACTGTACCACCGTGTGAAATTTTCATAGCGCAATATAAATAAAGAATGTTTAAAAAAAGAAGTGTACACTGTGTACTCACATTTATATAGGCCTTTTCTAGACTTACTAACCACTTAAAGCACCTCAAATAAGTCACATTTTAACCATACAGCCCCTTATTCTATACACTTCAAGCACTTTAACTACTTGAAATCTATGGCCAATTTAGAATCAGCACTTACGCTAAGCTGCATGTCTATGAACTGCGGGAGGAAACCCACACAGGCTCAGGGAGATCACGCAAACTCTACACAGAAAGGCCCCAGCCGGGGCTCGAACCATAGACTACGTGTTGCTGTGAGGCGACAGTGCTGACTACTCCATCACTGTGTAGCCACAGCATGCAAAAGCACTGCAGCAAAGAGCAGAGAGCCAAGAATATCACACTGTTATATGGCAAACACATCGTTAGCCTCATAACGACATGTTAATTGCCTAACTCATCTTTTAAAGTCTTGAGGAAAAAATGAAAAAACACATTTTTCCACAATTGTTAGCAAAGTAGAGTTAGACAGATAGCTCAATTTGGCCAAAATATGACAATTTTTATGACAATTGTGTTATGAGGGTAACAATATTGTGGGCAGTTAAAATCTTAATGTCTTGAAAGTCGTAGGAACCAACACATTTTTAGCTGAAAATTTAAGAGATTTGCTTGATGCCCTGAAGAAAAACAGACCAATGACTTGTAGATACGATCAAAGCTCATTTTGGTTTTCATTTTCCCTTTATTATCTATGATCACTGGCTAAATTACAGGTAGTGTCACTTTGGTTTAATTTGACTGGACCACATCAGTGCTTTTAAACCCGCTCACACTGTCGCATGACTTTGCAAATGAAATATGTTTTGCTGGTTGACTTAAAACATCAAACTCAACCAAGCTGAAGAAAAACTAGAAAGAAAAAAAAAAAAGAAGCAACTTGATACAACATTCAAACCATGAATGTGTTCTGTTGAGTTGAGGTTTGGAAATGTTAGAAAAATGTCAGGCAATTTTTCATATATTGTACCGCTAGATTATACTGCTCAGCGAAAAAGATCTCTCACAGATCTCTGCTTCTAGCACACGTCTTTCATTTCATAGCACGCTTGTGCCTTTGTGTCCATCATGCACTCTATATATACATGTTTTCTTAACCAACATGAGTCGGTCCAGCAATACAGTTGAACTTTTTTTTAATTATTTGCAGGTCAACATACAGCTATAGTTTCTCTAAGACTTCATTTAAACGTTTCACTGCAGTGTGCCAATAAAGAAGATGGAGTCTTTTATGCAATACTGCTGCCAAGGTTATCTTTTTTTTTTTTGACTGAAAACATGGACCATAAAATAGTCGTTTAATTTTGTACCTTGCTGTACATCATCGTTACATGTGATTACATGGACCTTTTAAATCCAATTAAGGCTACAGATGTCCCTTTGGGCCTTTGCAGGGTAGCTCATTTTTGTGACCAAGTTTCAAATAATCAATCATAACATTCAAAGAGAACATTCAACAAAGCTTTTTTTTATTTTTTTTTAATGACTGAAGGGTCAAATTCATGAGTTGGGCCACAAATTGAGGAGGTTGGGCTACAAAGTGCTCAAGCCTTCCAGAGTTGGGACTGAGGTTAGGCAAATTGAGGAGGTTGGGCTACAAAGTGCTCAAGCCTTCCAGAGTTGGGACTGAGGTTAGGCAACAAAAGTTTAGTAATGCATAAAAAGTCTAGCTCCAGACCCACGTTCTAGAAACTGAAATCAAGTCACAGATATTAAATCTTTCTTTGGTATAACTGTTGATCAAAGCATTTAATCAAAGTCATTGAGGACTTTTTTAATGAACTGAACATGATCATATTTTTTCCTAAACTATGAGTTTTATAAGTGCATAAACATACTATAAAATTAACTAACTGTAAAAGCTCTAGTAATGCTGTAGTCACAAATTTACATTTTGGTTCAAAAGAATGAATGAACTTGTTTCTTTTGTTTAAAAACAGCATGCTAATGGATAGAGCCTGGTCAATGCGCTACATATAGCCAGATGTACAGATGTTTACACTCAGTCAGGGTTGGTAGGGCTGATCTGATGTTCCGAGTTGAAAGTCCAACTTGAGGAGATGTTTCAGCTGAAAGGTCCAACTCAGAACTCGGGAATTCTGACTTCCAACTTCAATCCCCACACATTCATATGATAAAATGACCAAATTTAGTGCAGAAATATGCACGATTACAGCCTGGTGCAAAAATAGATTTGGTCTCATTTGCTAATTTTATTCTCTGTCAGAGGAGAACTCACTAACTAGAAGTAACACTTAAATTTATTCATTGCTAAATATGTGCAGGAGCTGGATGTGTTATTAAGACTACAGATATACCACTGATCAACCATAACATTATGACCACTGACAGGTAAAGTGGATAACACTGTTTATCTCCTCATCATGGCACATGTTAATGGGTGGAATATATTTGTCCTCAAAGTTGATGTATGAGAAGCAGGAAAAATGGGCAAGTGTAAGGATTTGAGCGAGTTTGACCAGGGTGGGGCTACAGAGCCGCAGACCGGTCAGGGTGCCCATGCTGACCCCTGTCCACCACTGAAAGCATCAATGGGCACATGAGAATCAGAACTGGACCACAGAGCAATGGAAGAAGGTGGCCTGGTCTGATGAATCACATTTTCTTTTACGTCACCTGGATGGCCGGGTGCATGTGCATCGCTTACCTGGTGAACACCTGGCACCGGGATGCACTATGGGAAACAGGCAAGCTGGCAGAGGCAGTGTGATGCTTTGGGCAATGTTCTGCTGAGAAACCTTGGGTCCTGCCATCCATGTGGATGTTACTTTGACATGTACCACCTCCTGTAGCATTGTTGCAGACCATGTACCCCCATTCCTGGAAATGATATTCCCCAATGAAGGCAGCCTCTTTCAGCAGGATAATGCGCCCTGCCACCAAGCAAAAATGGTTGAGGAATGGTTTGAGGAGCACAACAACGAGTCTGAGGCGTTGACTTGGCCCCCAAATCCCTCAGATCACAGTCCAATCAAGCATCTGTGGGATGTGCTGGACAAACAAGTCAGACCCATGGAGGCTCCACCTCACAGCTTAGAGGACTTAAAAGACCTGTTGCTAACATCTTGGTGCAGATACCACAGCACACCTTCAAGGGTCTAGTGGAGTCCAGGTCAGGGCTGTTTTGGCTGCAAAAGGGGGACCAACACAGTATTAGGCAGGTGGTCATAATGTTACGTCTGATCGGTGTATATAACACTACCACACGGATCAAGGTTTTGAGTGGATCTTTTTTTTTTTTGCCTTTATTATTAAAACCATTGTGCAGTAGAGTGAGAATAATCGCTGAGCGTGAAAAAAGTTAAGTTATTGAAGACATTTCACCTCTGATCCAAGAGGCTTCTTCAGTTCTAGAGTAAGGATAACTCCTCATCCAGTCCAGATATACAAGAATATCACAATAAAGCTTTTTGTATAAATTAATACAATTCATTTATATACTTTATATTGTCTGCACAACCACATATACACAGTGTTTCACGCCACTGGTGTCTCTACCCTTCACCCTTCATACAAAGATGTCCCTCCGCTTTCTCCTCTCTCCTTCTCTTTCTTTCCATCTCTCTCTCAAGGACAGAGAAGTGGAGAAGTGGCAGATTCAGCTGTGCTCTCCAGTCATCTGCAGACCAAGCAAATTGAATAATTGCATGGAGCATGTGCCATCAGGGCATGTAATATTTTCATGTAATTGACAGTGTGTGTGTGTGTGTGTGTGTGTGTGTGTGTGTGTGTGTGTGTGTGTGTGTGTGTGTGTGTGTGTGTGTG